>JAPYZD010003163.1:0-13746 GCA_030522725.1 Ichneumoninae sp. B BG-2022a
AATAAAAAAAAAAAAAACCAAAAAAAAAAAAAAAAAAAAAAAAAAAAAAAAAAAAAAAAAAAAAAAAAACAAGTTTGGAAACACGCAACGGTGACAGCAGCACTACTCAGGTCTACTCTTGCATTCGAAGGAAAATCGTCCGAAGAACGATGTAGGACAAGGAAGGGCATGGAGGAAAAAAAAATGCGCGCAGTGGATAATAGCGGAAACGCTTGTGGCGGCATCGTTGAATAAACGCTCCGATGATATGACGTGCTCAATTTGTTTTCTGTTTATTTTGCATTTTTGACGTGTATGTTTTCACGTTTCTACATCTCTACATCTGTTTTCCTGTTATCCCTCGTTGTACTTCCTAGTCACGATATCTTCTTTCCTTTTCTCAATGCCACGTTCGACGCCCAGCGGCTTTATCGTCATCTCATTTCACGCGGTACTCTGATCTTCCGCTTGTTTGTATATCAGTGCATGAAGAAATGTGTTTTGTCGGACAAACAAACGTATAGTAGAAGGTAGGAGGTACAGGGCTCGCGAAAAGTATGCAACTGTCGAAACGACCACATGTACGGAGTGAGACAATAATTATTTTACAAGCTCTAGTGTGCTTCTACAAAAAAAAATATTTTCCAAATCACTCGTATTTTTTTAGTTTATAAAATAATTTAATGATCATTTTGCGCGATATAAGAGGCCTGTTAAATATTTAACAAAAACTCGTAAAAAATGTGAAATTTTATCCCATCAGTTATTGTTACACCCTATATATGGCTCCCTAGTTTACCCGTACATGGAATTCCGAACGACTATCCTCTTTAATCCATTCTGTCAGAGGCAAATGAACAATGCAGTCTGTCCGGCTATATGCCCAGTGTACAAAGCTTTGCGCTTTTCAATCCTCTCCGTCGGTTCGAAGAACAACACGGACGTGGAGAGACGATTCGCCGCGGGGTCATGGATAGGTCGATCGGACGTCGGATACACGTTGACCCTTACTATTAGATACGTTCTTTTTCTCTTCCACGTCCGACGATTTCCAGCGATATATTATATAACTAATTAAATAATCGATGTTCAATCTGCGTTAATAATTTCGTGTATGAAAGCTCTTGGACGATCTATGGATCCGATGTTTTGTCCTTTAGCGGTTAGCGTTCGACAGTTGCCGAGCCTCCAAGGGTCATAGAACCAAGAGAGAAGAGAGAAGGTCCATTAATCGAGGCAGCAGGACGTTAATTCGATGAGCATCGATGCAGAGGATGTATCAGGCCCCGTAGGCAACAGCGCAACTCCCGATGCACACTATAATTATACACAGGATAGACGGGGTGTTGTGCAGTCTCTGCTGCTCGAATGATAAAGCGTCAGGATACACCTTGTCCTGCTGTATTGCTTGCGCTAAGTGCACGCAACTGATTATACGGTTTGCATAGATCATATCGTGCAACAAAATATACCTTCGCAAATTCGACATATGTTCGTGTCGAAAATGGCTCTGCTTATGCTTATGAAGTAACGGATGAGAATTACACGAAAGAACTTTCCTTAAGAAAGAACTTGGGGTCGTAACTAAACAGAAGAGCCATGGAGGAAAGTACAATCTATAGTAACGAATCATCGTCACATGCTAACTCGTTGGACCTGGAACCCCCCTCTGCTACTGATAATGGTACACGGA
Source organism: Ichneumoninae sp. B BG-2022a (assembly GCA_030522725.1). Classification (NCBI taxonomy): domain Eukaryota; kingdom Metazoa; phylum Arthropoda; class Insecta; order Hymenoptera; family Ichneumonidae; species Ichneumoninae sp. B BG-2022a. Next base: position 1,673 of record JAPYZD010003163.1, read on the forward strand.
TATGGGCTTTGTCCTCATCGACTAATTGAATATATATATTCCCAAATACACATAGACAGATACATACACACTGCCTCGGACAGTAGACAACTTAAGCACAATGCACATTACCAGTAGATATAGTAGATATATACTATAATATCTCTTCAGAGTGAGTAAAGGAAAGATCTTCCGAGTGCAAAGATTAATCGCCGAAGACGATTAACGCGACGACACCGAAGAATATGATGAATCGGTACAAAAATTTAACCGGGCGAACGAATCTGTATTGGACGCAGGTGTGTGTTAATAAATTGCATAACAGGTGTGCGGAAATCGATGGACGTCGATCTCTTTCAAACCCTTTTATTTCTTGTTTCGTAGCTATAAAAAAAAATTTTTTAAATAAAATCATTTGTCACACGGTGACTGCTTGGATTTTCATTTTAAGTTTAACGAACGTTTAAACGAACGAGCCGGTAAAAGCACTAGGAAATGAAAGTCTTTTTCTATCTGTGTTTATCACACAGTTGGGCATAAAATTCTAGTGGCGAGACGCACTCTACAAGGCGAGAAGAAAGTACTTTTTCCAGGTTTTAACCGTGCCTTCTACTACCCCAGGGAGACATTTGTTTCCCTTGGCACAGCGGGCTGTGTCGTGACAACGAGAATACGCGTTTTCCACGTTATAGCTATGACACTCGCGAAGGTAGAATGTTGCGTCGCTTTTTTCCCCGTGGCGATTCTCGTGGGGGATATGGGAAAAGTACAGGTGCAGCGTAAATAATGGTTCGCAGTGAGAATCGTCGACGACCAGAGGGTCGAGTTGGGCGTATTCTATACTCTATAAGATGTTTCAACTATGAAAAATGATCGAATGTCATTAAAAAATTTAGTTGTCGAGGGTAAACTTAGAGAAACTAGAGTTTTTGAAGAAAAAAATGTTTAAAAAAGTTCTATTTATAACAAGATTAAAGAAGTTTAAATAGATAATCAGCGACGAATGTGGAGTTCGAAGTTACGTCTACAAGGTCCATACGACGCGTATTTCTCTCGATACCGCAAACCATATTTCTTCATCGGTTAGTTTTCTCCAAGTCCGTGCAATTTGAGGTTGAATTCGCCTGGCTGGACACGAAAGGAGGGGATAAAAAGGTTTATCGATGGACGTACACAGTAGGTGCTGCCGCTTGGCAAGCCCGAAGTCGCCGTTGACTGGCTGCTGCGCGGTAGTTTTCGTAGTTGTGTAAAGCAACCCGTCTCGTTTCTCGGACCACAGGAAACTCTGGAAATAAGTATACGGGTAAGCAAACCTCTTACCTTCTCATTACTCGATGCTTTCCGTCAGTCTTACTCTCTCTCTGACAATCTTTCAATTCTCCCTCTTTCTTTGGCTTTATAGCTTTTTTCCGGGCGAATTTTAACTTTCCGGCTCCTTAATTCTCTCTTTGCGTAACTCTCACTGCACCTCGTGTTCAAATATCACCACCACTATGACGATTTTTGACAGATTTTTTGTTTCTTTTCTTCATCACGAGCAACGGTCTCTCTTCTAAAGTACGAGCTTGACGTTGACGTTGATGACGAGCTAATAAATTATCCGATGAAATGTCCCCTTATCGTCGACTACTCTCTTCGCTCATCCTGGGTACTTAATTTTTTACCTATCTATCCGGATCAGGAAGTTTCAAGATCTATTCGCCCAGATGAGAATTTAATCTTGAAAGAATATTTGTGTGCCTACCACTCGCCGATAAACGTAATTCGTTACAGTTGATGATAACGAATTGAACGTTAATAATACCCATTGAATATTATCATCGATCATGATTATTGTAATGAGAGAGCGAAAGCCGGTTGACATGCTTTTCGTTAATCGGTCGATATGTCGCTAATCTATAAAGACCCGTGTCGAAGCATCAGTGAAGCTCACACAGATATACCGGTCTCAAATGACTTTAATATATATATTGCTCTCGCATGACCTCGACAATTTAATTTAGAATGATTGACGCCCCTGTGCGAGAGGATATTTCATAATTTTCCACGCACCAGGTGTAAATCTCGCGGCAAGAGGAATTTCAATATTTTACGAGTTTTCATCGTCGCATAAAAAGCCTGACCCTCTCCCCATTAACAATTTAAAGGCGTACATTTTTGCAATCCACGTTGGTAGGATACAACAGCGAGATTGCTTCCGGATCTGTAGCTTAAAAAATCTAGGATAAATCGTACAGTTCCCATGCCGTCTCCCTCCCAACGGACGCTATTAATGCAAATAACGTGCGGACAGTAGCGACAGAGCTAACACGGGGTATCGAGCATGCACGCTATTTATTCAGCTCGTAGGGTAATACCGGGAGGGGAGATGGTACATTTGTGGGTGTTAGCGAAACATTTCGAAATCCTGTGCGAAACCATTCGAGGGTTCGACACGACGGTAATGACTAATTAGTTAATCACTTGGGCGCCGCTATCGTTACACTATACAAAAATTTTTAATGCGGGTTTCTTAAATATCTACTAGTTGTTATATATAAAATACATTTACGTATATATAAATCTAGCCAGCTTGCGAGAGATCAAAGTGACGAAATTCAAGACACGAGAGGAGGAAAGCCAGATACGGGATGTTCGCTCGAGACGCAGCTGTACAGTGTACATACGAGCGCGTAGCTACATAGGCTGCCACCCCGCATTGGGAAGGGAGTTACACACTATTTGGCGTTTCGCAATTTGCGCAAACTTCATTTCGCGTTCTCGTTTCGTCCACGCGAACGATATTTTCTGCCTTACATGGGCAACGTTCTCGCGAAAACTGAATTAGAACGTGCCCAGTCTCTCTCTCTCTCTCTCTCTCTCTCTCTCTCTCTCTCTCCTCTCTCTCTCACTCTAAACGTCTGCGTTATCTGAAATTAGATAATGTAAAATCCATGAATTCATCGAAAATTAAATGAATTTTAAATTGGTTTTAACTCATACCGCTGTGTCTCCCCCATGTTCTCTTTTTCACTTCACGTGCGCTCGCTGTTGGCGAAAGAACGAAACCGAGACAATTATTCATGAAAATGCTTCGAGGTGTACGATTTGAGTATTCTTGGTCTTTGCCCTTTCCGGGTTTTTACTCTCTCAACCTACCTACCGTAGTCACTGTGAAGAACGTCGCCCTATTATTTTATGGCTTCGCGGGAGAGAGCGAGCTACGAGTCGGCAAAGGTCGGCAAAGGAATTCCTAGGATGGTAACGTTTGCGGAGAAGGATCGCGGCAAAAGGGGTTAGACCTTGCGAGAAACGCAACGGAGGAAATTGCGAGAGTCTACGTGGGAGAACAGCTTGTGCGAGACGATCGTCCACAACGATTTCTAGCACCAACCCTACGAAGGAAGCTGCACACAAGCTTCTTCTACCCCAAGAGTCGTGTGAAACCGGAACGAAGTAAACGCTCTTGGAGCAAAGGACGAGTTACAGAACGAGACTCCCGCGTACTGGATAGATAGGTACGCTATAGTAATCAAGTCACGTACGCAACGTCCCCCGTGGTCTTCGAGCCGGTGTACAAATCACCCCTCCATCCCCAACCCTCTGTATACGACCCACGGAGGATGGTAAGAAACCCAAGGAACACGCCGAAACCTCTCTAAGAATTCAGCAAGGATGTCAACTGCCCGTGATATTATATACCTATATATCTCTCTGTGTGGATGCGAGAACTGCGAGAAAACGTACCGAGAATCCAGAGTCGTAAACAATCATGTGGCTATCACCTTCGTATAAGTACGTAGTTCAACGCGAGTCCGATGTAATGGTTATTTAATATAAGAGCTTGTTGTTTAAACAGAATAAAGTTATTTTAGTCTGTAACAAAAAAAATTCTTCATCATCTAAAAAAAAAATACACTGGCGTACTATTTACTAACAAAATAAAGAATGATCGAAGGAATATAAAACGTTGCTTTGCTTAACTGAGAGCTATACACGGAGAGTAAATGAGTAGCTTTGGGTTTTCCTCGCTAACATAGCAGCAATGGCAAACCATGGTCTACTAGAGAGAGTGTTGCTCAGTTCTCGATGGGGTATAACACTATCGTACTCTATGCACGTCGGTATATTGGTGTGTACAGAGCGTTATGTACAATTGGAGGAAAGGCTTCGACCAATATGATTAGAACTTCCTGAGTTGAGCACGTTCTCGATCCATGAAATTATCCTAGTCGGCATCGCAGGGCTCGATCGTAGCGTCAGCGCTTGCCAACAATAAGCCGGCTCTTCCGTTTTTCCTAATTTACACGTGTGGTCGATACGTACTCTATTATAGTAGTACTTTATATCCCTTGTACAGGGTTTCCCAAAGTATGTACATAAAAAAGTGCTGAATCATATACGCAATTAAAAATTTGCCAAAATTTCGCTTTAGAAATTGTTTAAAATAAACTTTTCGAGTTACCATCTTCCCGATATCCATCGCAGTCCTTTCATTGCCTACAATCTTTGAATGCTCTCAACTAGTAAACTATGCAATACAAAATATGAATATTACTATACTTTTTTTCTTCGTTAATTTTTTTAATCCACCTTATTGGCATGTTGAGAAGTTTCAAGGTCCACCATTCTCTTTTCTAACAGTTGTAAGATCAAATTCCCATACACATTTCACTTATGTATATTCAAACTTATACCTATATTCAACGAGGCGGAGACAGGCATATCAACTTACGGTTCTTTCTCTCGATCTTTGATTTGCCGTTTAACTCTTATTCGTGTGTTATTTCGTTTACGATATTTACATGTATAGCACAGGCGAGTTAGCGGCTGAACTGAAAGGCTATGGTAGACGAACTTCTCGCGTGTTTGCCAATGAAAGCCTTCCGGCTATGTGCCGGTTACTGTTTCGTATTCGCGTATACTTTCAGTTCTCCACCTCCCTCCCTCTCTCTCTCTCTCTCTCTCTCTCTCTATCTTTCAAACGAAATTCTCAAAGACGACAGAACACCAGATATTCCGTGCACCCTGCAAAAACCAATCAACGGTCTCTGAAAATAATTCGGAACGGAGATCGCGCTTCAGACATTTTAATGCTCTTAGATCGAACGATATTGCTTTCTACCATTATTTTCAGGATTTTATTACGTTGGCTCATTGAGAACAAATGACGATGACGATGATAAAAATTAATTGATCGAGAAAAGGGTTGAAATTTAATAATGAATTATTCTATTTTATTCCTAAATGTACGGTTCTTTGTATCGAAGAAAAAGAAACTGACGTAAAGAAATGATCGGGAGAAATTTGTCAATTTTCCTTCGAACTTTGGTGAAGACTTGACTACGACTTGGTGTCTATGCTTGCACCGACATGACCAAGTTTGGACACTGATGGAGCCCACCACCTCTTGGCTCAAGTTTTACCTCGGTATAATGGTAACGCGGTTATACGGTCAGGCGAAGTTTGAAACCTTCCCTTTGCTAGAGTTACTCTTGCGAAGGTGAGCGTGATAAGGGAGTTTTAGGACACCTTCGCACACGATAAACTTTTGTCGTCACGAGGATACGAGATACGAGAAATTGCGAAGAAAGCCGGCTGACACCCGCGAGACATGTCGAGATTTTAAGTAAAAATCATAAAATAAATAAATAAATAAATAAACAAAAACAATCAACGGATTTTGACTCACCCCGTGTGCGGCGATCGTAATTCCCGATAATCGTCGATACTCCGATGTTCGTAACAATCTGTAACGATATTAAAGATAGATTAAGAAATAGTGTTAGAGCTTTGATGGTAAATGAATTTTAGAGTTTTTTTTATGACAGGAGAGAATATTGAACCAAGCGGCAGCATACCGGTAACGTTCCGGTTAAATAGCTTTCCGAAAACTCTTCAGTCTGCATAATTGCTGTCTCGTAGAGGATGAAAAACATTGTGAAAACGGAAGGATGGCATCTACTCGTGTGTAGGGTATATATAGGTACACAACAACAATACCAACAACAAAAATACTGCAAATGAAATTTTAAATTTTTTCCGTAATTTTTGTTTACATTTGTTTTTTAAGTTCTGAAAAATTAAGACCCATCCGGAGACCGAAAAAAAAAATCGAAAAGAAACGTTTGAGCCATCAAATATCTTTATCGTCCGTTCCCAACCCATAAAAGTGGACTCGTCAGTTTTCCGTTCTTTCGAGTAGTACCGAAACGTCGATCTCGCGCTCGAACTACTCTCAGCGTAGTGAAAAGCCGTGGAAGGAAATTTGTGGGAAGCGACGGGAGGAAACGGAAGGGAGACCACGTAACTTATTGGTCGCACACTTCGGTGTCTCCGGTATTTTTATTGCAAGATCCGACACCCCCCTCGGGTGGGCTGTCATCTAGTCACAAGAAAGACGACGAAAGGTGGTTCCGGTATGTGACGTCATCGATTTTTTACGTCGGAGACTGTGTCAACCCTCATACCAGCCTCGTTTTAAAATGCAAGTCAAAGTATTCGTCCAATTACATCAAACGATATTACTAGAAGGTCGACAATCACTACAAGATTAGAAAAACGACACGTCCGATAATTGAAAAAATCGTTGGGGGGATTATCGTGAACCTTATCAGAGTAAATTGCGTGATAATTCCAAGGATTTGGTGCTCTTAATTATTTATTTATTTATTTTCTTGCCGGTAAAAGGTTTACGCGTCTGTAGGAAAGAGGAGTGTAGATGATATTTCTGTTGATCCTCTATCCTCGACGCCATCCTCACTCGAGGAAAACGAGCGCGACGATGTCTCTCGAAGCTCTTTCGAAGCGTTGAAGAAACCGTCGGCGTTATCATCGAGACTCTCGCCTCGAGTTCCTTGAAGCGAGTCTTTCCTCTCGAATGTGAGACAACGAGACTCTTCAGTCGACTACCGTGACTGAGAGGGAGCGTGCGAAAGGGTTGTGGAAAACGATTTGTCCAGTTCCTTTTTTTATTAGCAACAGCATCACCGGCAGCAAAGGACTTTGCGGGAGCCAAGTCCAGCGTGATCGAGAGCTCTTTTCCTCAAAAGGATTCTCGCAACTCCGTATCAACCTTTCGTCCTATTACTATAGATATATCACTGGGGCTATCTGCTATATGGACACGTACTTCTTCACCTTTAAATCTCTCCTCTTCATCGAAATGCAAGTAGAGCTTTATAAAACCGTTGGGATGGAGAAGAAGAAAAAAAAATATTGCGGGCAGTACACGCCAGGAAGAGGGACTTTGAAATCAGTTTTCATGCGACAACGAGAGCGTAAGAAAATGAGAACTCGAGAACTCTGTGTAAAGCCCTAGCACTACAAAAGGATGAAGTAGAAGATGATGAAGACAGAAGTTGAATATAGTCTTGGGCCCTCCCTGTATTATTAAAGGCAAAGCAGAAGTCGGGAAGTATAGTTGAACGTCGCTTTTTCTCCCTTCTTTTGCTTTGTCGGTCCTCTGTCAGAGTAGAACGTCGAACGGGTGGGACGAGAGTTTTCCATAGCATCGACACGTCAGCCGGTGCCTGGCGATCATGACCGAATAATAAAGCGTCTCTCCTACTCACACTCCTCTATCCCTATTTCTCAACTCCACGGGTTCATGCTGATGCGAAACTTCACTCGATATTCCACGCTGAAAGGCACTACGGGGTAAGCTCCTGTTCTCGTCGTCGTCGACGTAGTAATGCAAAAACGAAATATAAGCGAACTTGAACGGTCTTGATGCAGAAAATTGTATTTTCCTTCCTTGACATTGGGTACACTACTGAGAACTTACCGACAATTGGGTATCGGTATTTTTTATTCATATAATCAGATTCGATCGATTATCAAAAGTCGATTTTTTACGACTTCGAATATTTAAACCTTTCGTTTAAGAAAGGTTTAAATACCATAGCGATATAAAATGTAATTCCCTCGATATTATTTTATGTTGTTTATTTTCATGTTGGCTTTCCTCGATAATATAAGGTGACAAAAAGGCGTACAACGAAGCTAAAAGTTATTCACCAAAGTCAGTGGGAATGAAATGAGGCACGGTAGGGAAAAAGGAGTAGAAGAAGAATGAAACGTTTGACGATGGAATGGGTATAAAAGTATAGAGAGGAGAAGGTTTTGGTAGGTTGAAAGCGGGCGGACGTGGCCTCGCGGATATATGGGGTAGCGGAAAAGCTGGGCCACGATGGTAACGTCCCGGAGTGGCCAGGATCGATATCCCGACACGCCATCATCCCTCTCCCCCCTCCGCTTCCTCGCTTGCTGCGTCCCCTTCGGGGTTTTGCGGACGCGCGGGGCCATAACCACCCCCTACGTCGCACTTCCGCCTTCTCTTGAGCCCCACAACTACCCTCTACTACCCTCTACTACCCTCTACTACCCTCTACTCCCCCTCGCTTCATCCGCGATGCGAACGGCAGGGAGCGCGAGTAAACGTGCTCTCTAAGCATGCCGAGGATCGCGGAAGACCTTCCAAATAAACCCGCCATTGTTTACCTCCGCTTTATCCGCACCCCTGACCATCGCAATGTTTATTAAATTTTCGAGTCTTTAAAGGTCCGAACATAACGGAACGAGGCGCGATACAATATGCGACAAAAAAAATATATTGTGCTAGAAAACTTCAATGCATCGAGCTCTCTTATGAAAAGACGGAGTCTTATTAACAAGCTCATATATAATTAATTAAAGTTCACTTTCTATGTATTACATATCTCTGAAACGATACATTATTAATTGTGTTAAAGAGCAAAACAGAGAAAGGATGGTGTTTCGTATATACAATAAATATCTAATGGCCTAATAAACGAATCTATCTATCTAGCCTCGTGGGAGTTCTGAGTCGATCGAGATTCGAAGCTTGAAGCGCTGTCACGAAGGCTCATCAGAGAATCCAATGTCCGAGAGACACGTTATCGGGAGGAGGCAACGCACGCAACGGACACAAGAACAAGTCACAAGATAGGTAGGTCGGTGATGCTGTCGGGGGATGTACACGTCGTATCCTATTAACGAGGATAGCTGGATATGTCCCTCGGTAACGAGCAATATCGAATTACCGAGAGTAAGATGGTGAGGTAGGCGTCGTGTCGCGATATTATGATCCAAGACTGATCTGTGAGAAGACCTCGCAGCTAGCGGACCATCAATCTGTACCTCATCGTACACCTCTATTTATTTAATAATTCTCGCTCAGGGACACGAGCCAATACGAACTCATAATCGAGCCACAAATCGTCGGACAGGCCTATGAAACTCATCATAAAAAAAAAATAATAATAATAAAAAAAAATAAAACTGATTCCGTGATCGCCACACACGTTGGAAGTGAAAAACTCTGTCGGTGAGGGCGTGGCAAAGGATTTATGCAAGTCGAATATACAAATTTGCAAATGAAACAGCGTATATTATTCATCATATTATGATATATATTATACCGTCGTTTCTAAATTGTCCAAGTATCGGACGAACACTGTAATACGAGTTCCAGATTTTATTATAGAAACAGCTGGATTATTATTCATTTTCAAGTTGAATTTTTCATTTAAAAATTCTATTTGAGGCTGAACAATGAGAGGTTATGCAAAGTTAACATAAAAATGTCCACTTAAAATCATTTGTATTTCGTCGGGATTTCTTCCGAGTAAGGCAGCCCCCTCCATAGTGTACGCAAGGAAAGCCTCATGAATAAACTCAATAATTTCAGTAATTGTTTGATTCGGCACGACAAATATTGCCGTGGTGATAATAGTCTGCCGAGTCGGTAGAAAACAACGAGGTGCGCGAATTTCTTCAACGTCTGTTAAATTCAATGGCAAATCAGTGTCCCGGCGTAAATAAATATCCATATGCGCGGTGACAATGCCTATCCTAACACTGGAGTTGTTGTAAATTACCACGCCACCAATTCTCGCGGCAGGTCGTTTGAGTTACGCGACGCAATAAAAATTCTGAGAAAAGTTAGATGCTCGATTTACGAACGACCAGATCATTCAGATTTGTGACATTAGCCCCCATACTTCGACGATTGAACGAAAAAATCGATAAGCCCGATCTACTGGTGATAAAATTCTTTACTAATCTATCAATTCTGACCAATTTGTTCGGTGCGTGTCACGGAAAGTCCTCTTGCAAGCCTCCCAGAGATATCGCTGTTCTTTGTTCATGGTAAAACTTGTGATCGTTGGTCGATGTCACAATGCAGCGACCGTTGATGCAGGTAACTCACGATAATGCCACATAAAGGAACTGTTGCGAATGGGTCTTTTTCTATTAATATACGATATCCTTGAAGATACCTCCTCGAGACTTGTGGATGGTAATTGCAATGGGAAAGTGTTTGCGTTTTGCGATGATTGTTTTATTGTTATTCATTGGGATACTGGATGTCCTTTGCGACAAAAAAGCACAGCCGTTCGAGTGATATTGTTCGATTGAATGTATGCAGTGACTGTTTCGTTTCGTTCATATTTCCAGGTAGTGGACTCGCTCCACTGTGCTTAAAGTATCTTAATTTAAAAAATAATAGACAAGATAACCACTAAATAGCATTTCGATTTCTCTTAACGAGTATTTCACAATTTTTTCAAGTCAATTTACGAATGTTTCGAGAATGTGTAGAATCGTTTTATAAGCAAAAAATTACATAAATTAAGGTAAACGTAAGAGACACAATTTTATTTGAGTTTAGCTGTATCGATAGCTGTATCGATACTTTTTCCAAGTCACATATTTTTGTTGTAGTCGACAGGAAGACTGGCAGAAGCTTACTTGAGGGGCCAAGCACTGCATCCCATATCTCGGCTATGTATTGCGTATATGTACGTTGCCAGGGTAGTATATAGTTTCTCCGCTTTCTCGTTACGAGCTACTATTCGAGAATCCTGGGATAGCAGAGGTTTGTGGGGGTATGTAAGCTTACTCCTCCAGAGAGAAGGAAGGAAATCTTAACCTCGCCTGCACGTCTCGCGTTGTCCTTATCTTTGATCTAGCTCTTCCCCCGACGTGATAACCGGGATTTTAAAGCCGACGGATAAGTGAAGAAGTAAAGGAAATAACAAAGGGAACGGGAGTTGCTACTTGTACTTTGCTTGCCAAAAATCGTTTCCGCGCCAACAACATTTTAGATTAACATTTCACTGAACAATGATCAATATCTCGTGAATGTAAGTCTCGCTAAATGTAGGTTTAATATTGGGAAACCTTTAATACATACTCTACTCTATATAGTTGAATCCTTTTGCGATATCAACGTATGTACGTGGTGTCATGTGTTAAACAATTGTCCATCGTACATTTTCGACTACATTTGAATTGTATATCTTTGAATGGAGGGTCAATGGGGGATGGGATAGGACATGTGTGCGATTGTTGATGGTACGGATATCTTTGAAGAGTTATCAGCGGCGTCGAATTGTCGTAGCGAAGGGAACGAGTGTAGACGGGGACGGGTCGTTGAAGCTTTCGGAGAAGGGATGAGCGCGCCGATCCCCACCCCTCTCACTGAGCACAAAGCCCGCCACTGTGTGCATGTCGACATGGCACAGTGAGTGGTTGGTACTGTGCGAAATATTCCTCTCCCTGCCACTGTGTATATCATTCTCTCGAATCTCTCAACGCGTTCTCAGACAGGGGAAAAATAAATGTCGCGAACAAAATTCTACTGAATTTTGTGGGAGATTCGAGTGAAAACACACACGCTGTCGTGACCAAAGGTACCAACGATGCTCAATAACGATTGTAAAAAGCGGTATGCCGGCTGGAAACTCATATTAATACAACTTGTTTTCTTTTTTGCTTCCTCATAGAGGAAGCTATGTTTTCGTGAAAAAAAAAAAATTCGACATTTTAATGTCAACGTACTAGAAATGGTCGAAAACGTCGAGAAAAGTGATTTTTAGCTGGCGTCCGGATGTGTGTGCGTGCGTGCGTGCGTGCGTGCGTGCGTGCGTGCGTGCGTGCGTGCGTGCGTGCGTGCGTGCGTGCGTGCGTGCGTGCGTGTGTGTGTGCGCGTGTATGTGTGTGACAGCGTGCATCGCTTAGAACGACTATAACTCGGAAACGGCTTGGGATAGCGGGTTCAAATTTTGTACACTAGTAGAGTAGTCACG
>JAPYZD010003164.1:0-19820 GCA_030522725.1 Ichneumoninae sp. B BG-2022a
AGCCGTCTGTACCGACACGGGTTTTCCGCAGTTTCCCCGTGTCCTCGGCAAATGCGGTACAGTGTAGCTAAGTCGGCTGCGGACGCACTGGAAGTTAGGCAACTTAGTGAAATGCGGGTACGGAGTGATAGGGGGAAAGGGACGGGTTACGTAAAAACCCGAGATACGATGGAACATAAAAAAAAAAAAATTATCATAAAGTTATGTCTTGTAGCAGAAAACACAAGGTCCTCGTAGAGTAGGTAATGGAATTGCTCCTAATATTCCACTTTACTGCGAGATCAAAAGAGACAGACAATAATAGTACAGTGTAAAAATAAATTGTAAATTTAATGTACTGGAACTTGAAATTTGCTAACATTACTCATATTAATTAAACATTAATGTATTTTGCTCGTAAAATAAAAATACCAGATATTAAAACTACAAATCTTTTGCTTGAAATTTACAAAAATGTTCATGAAAAATACAAATTTAACTGTAAAATTGCAACGCACGTGTGTTTGAAATTTCAGAAACGGTTTATGTAAAAAAGCTTCCAATACTGTTCATTAATTTTCAAAGAAAAATTTTTTACAGCCTAGCTATCTTCGAAGAGCTGTTAAAATTTTTTCATCGTGAACCACACACTTGTAGTCAGTGAAACGCACATTTTACTAATACATAATCCCGCTTCTTGAACCTAAAAGTTACCAGTCGTGATGCGTGAGCAGTCCTCCGTCACATCTACATCCTTCCGTTATAAATTTGATACTGTCAAATAAAAAAAAGTGGAGAGAGAATTTTCCGAGACGTCCCGACAAACACTTCTATCGATTAATGTTTGCCGGACGAAGCCGCTCGCGCGCAACATCAACTTCTTTTGATCCATCACTGAACACTATAATTATGCTGAATCTACAAGTCACACAGTAGGGGTAGCCTACTGAAGGAATACATAATAAGGTGCATCTGTCCAAGGAATATCACCATGGGCGACTTTAGACACGAACTGTCACGACACACCACCCCCTTTGAGTTACGATTCACCAGTAACGGCTTAAAACTCGACGAAGCGTTATGAACATCTTTGACAATCGTTTTTACCGGGTAAATAAATATCTCATGGAGTTTATCGGCCACTGGCCTTATCAGTCACCGATCCAGCGGCTGATTCAATGCATTCTGCTCTACCTGGCTATCGGAACAGTCACCCTAGTTCAGGTATCGATATCAAAGGCTTTGTCAAACATTATTGGTGTTCGCTAAAGAAACTTATTATCATCATTCTGGATAACAAGAACAGTGCAAGAAGGACTGATAGACTTTGGATCTCGTTCATAGGGCTTGAAACTTATTCAATATTGGGGTAACATAGATATGATGGTCGAGTGCATGGTGCCGATGGGTGTGCAGGTTGTTGCCTTTATGAAGTCGTGTAATAATGTATCCAATAGTTTCAAGGTACCCCCACTCCTCCTCTTCCTTCCCCTGATCCACCGTAATAATAAACATCGAGCATTTCGCAGATGAAGAAGCTCATGGATCTTATGAAGAAGGACTGGGCTGGTCTCACGGATAAGGATGAGATAAACACTCTAATGTCATACGTTGAACAGGGATGTCTTCTCGGCTTGATCTATGGAGGTGAATATTCGACTCGCCAATAATTGCCAATAATTGCCAATATTTTTTTAAAACTTTTTTATTAACTCTACTATCGTCCAAGCATGTGTTTACGGATCTGTGACAATTTATCTGATCATACCTCTGATGCCCCAAATACTTGACATCGTTTTACCTCTCAACGAGACACGCCCACGACAATTTTTGTATGAAACCGAATATTACGTACACCCAGAAAATCACTATGCAATGATAATGACTCACAATTACGTGGGTACGATACTAACTATCACGGTGATTGTGGGCGTGGATACGATGCTTCTCGCTTACGTTCATCACGTATGTGGAATGTTCGCCATTATAGGGTAAAATTACATTTGTTCGGTTGGTTACCAAAATGTTTTGTCAGGTGTAACGAGTATAGAATTTTTCTAGTTTATTCTAAGTTTGTTTTCGTAGTGATCGATTAGAGAATATAATGAAAGATACTGATCTCGATGTGATCGTCAATTGGGAGGTAGAGAGTGACAAAGTTTACGGTCACATTGCCAATTGTGTCAAGGATCACGGAAAGGCAATTGAGTCCGTATTTGCGATTGACTTTAAAATAAAAATTGACAATAGTCTTAATTAGATTTGCGAAATGAAGTCTTAACGTTAAAGGTTCGCCACTCTTATGGAAACATCGTATTCGATGTCCTTCCTTTTCCAAATTGCAGCCAGTATGTTAATGATCAGTGCAACGGGACTTCAGGTACGCATCTTCTTTAATTATATCCGATTCTGGCCCAAACCACGCGCAATTGATTCTTTGAGAGGCTGCTTGAAATCAGGTCGTAACGAAACTCGGACAGTCCGATGAGGTCTTTAGACTTGGACAATTCATTGTTGGCCAGCTGGTTCATCTATTCTTCAATAGTTTACCGAGTCAGATGCTCATGGACCATACTCATCGCTTTCGAAACTCCTTGTACGGTGATACGGAAAATAATGAAATCGCAATTCAGCCGGGGGATATAGTATATTATGCCACAAGGGAGGAAAGCGCGTCTTTCCACCGAGTGTGAAGTTTGATGCCCGAGCGAATCGTGGGCAGAAATTCACACGAGGTGAAAAGGCACTTACTCCCTTGTGCCATACGATATTTTTTTCCGACTTCGTTAGAGTAACCACATTTCTTGCGTCGCAAAATCGTCAGAAATGGTCATTGGCGAATAGCCGATGACCATTTCTGCCCCGGGAGTAACAGAGCTTGCAGAGGGAGTAATGAGACCTATTACTCCCTAGGGAGAAATGAAATTTTACTGCGCATGCGAACAGGTTAATAATGATCATCGGTCAATAATAGACTATTTTCCGCCCGTATTGCACGCAAGGAATGTGGTAATTTTAGCGCAGTCGGGAAAAAAATATATTTCCTAACGCTAAAACTGTTTCTAGATATTTCGCAGAATGGTACCGTTTCCCGTTACAGGGAACGCATCTTCTTAGGCTCGCCATGCTAAGAAGTCTCAAGCCCTGCAAAATGACGGCTGGAAAACTTTATGACATGTCTATGGAGAGTTTTGCGAAGGTCAGTAGCCACTCTATATTTTCATTAATATTTCTGTATTAATATATTGTCACTGCTTCAAGGTCGTACAGACATCAATGTCATACTTCACCGTTTTGGTATCCTTGCGATAAGTGGGTTGCTTCTTCGACGTATTTTTGCGACTTGCGTGTTTTTTCACGACAAAGGCTTCCTAGAGTTACATCGTATAGAAACAGTGCGTAACGGATTCAACTTATTCTTCAGTTTAATTAATTGCACGTGTTATAGTTATATACAAAAAATCATTGACATTGACAGACGTCAAGAAGGTACATTCGAAGTTTTCGATTTATCATGATAATAATAATTACGTTACATTTTGTGCACGACAATGTAAGCAGAGAACAAGATTTAAAATCTGGTGAATAAATCGCAAAAGATTGGGGTACGTTTTTTCAACGAGAGCGTTGATACGATTAAAGAAACACAATGTTTCACACTTTACAGTATCAATTTGGTCCTTCGTGGTAACACTTTTTATACACTCACTGTATACGCAGGTAACTGAACACTTGTACTTGTAAAATAGTTATTACGTTTGTGTATAAGTCACGCGAAGTGGTGTTTGAATAGACGAAAAAATGACGAATTTTCAACTAAACACTAATATTTTGCAAATTAACGACTAGTTGAACACATGTCAATATCGTGGAAATAACACGCGCTCCGCTTCGCGGAACACTCTCGACGACCGGTCAGTGGGAACTGCGGTAGTAGATTGTATTGCATTGAAGCTACGGAGCAGACGTGAGCCACTAAGTGGGACGACAAATCGATTCGTACCATCTGTGCTGAATTTCACCCCTATTCGAACTTTTGCGCCGTCTAATAGGACAAAGACGAGAAACATGGAACACCAATGTGTTATCGATTCTCCAAACTTTGACAATGTCTCTTTGATATACGACGTGTTAACCCGCAGCAATTAATTTATTATCAAATAATAGAATTATCATTTTTCGATATCAATTTTTATGCTTCCGGTACCAGAGTCAATAATAAAAAACGTTACACTAATGAATACATGAGTAGGTGAGATTCCATGACAATAGATTCATCTCAGATAGATTACATTAAAGTAAAAGCAAAAAATTAAAAAAATCCACAATTGCCGAATGAACACATAATGCCCCCTTACCCGAATAAGCATGGTATGTACAGAGAGATTCGGAAGTTAAGCCCAATGAACGTTCCGCTGTTCGACGGTAATCCTTACGGAGTTAAGACTTCGTTTGCCAAATTGGCTAGATTGTAATCATTCCGAAGTTGTATTAATGTTAACGATATACTCGGTCACGAAAATAAACGCATTGTAATTGTTTTAACACGTCAAGTCCAAAACCTCTTTCCTGTAAAAATAAAGATGTTTTTTAAAAATAGCTGTTTACCCAGCGTAGTAAAATATCGCGTGATTAAAATCAAATGAACGTATTTACTGTGTGTAAGCATATACATGTGTCACCGAAGCCAGTACGACTGGTGCTCTCGTGTTTTTGATCAATGGCTCACCGTTTATCACCGTGACGCTTGCACCCTTCGAATAATTTGCCAGGGCATTTATGCCGTTTGTAGCCAGTATCTGAGGGATTTTTTAATGAGCGTACGAGAATCATACGGTCGGGTCTGCCGGACTCGAGAGTATTGACGTATATTAGTCTAGTCACGACTCTCGTCAAGATATGGACATATTCGAAAGCCATTACTATCGAATAAATAAGTATCTTCTAACTTACCTTGGTCAATGGCCGTATCAAGATCCGCTTCAAAAGCGCCTTATCAGGACGGTGGTGAATTGTCTGACCGTGAGCATAATTGTACCGGAGGTGAATTATTAAAAGTTTTATTCAAAAAAATTTGCCACATGCAAGAAGAGGCATTTAGAAAATGTTAATTTTGCCGAAGTGCAATATTCTTGTACAGGAGTTTCTATAAAAAATAAAAACGAAGATTGCTAAACGACGTCGAAATAATTTTGTAAATTCATCGAATGTAAATTCAACGCGTATAAAATTTAAGCACCTTTTAGCAATCTTTATTTTGTTGCTGCGTGTAGGATAGAAGTGAAAGTGCGAACGCACGATTTCTTATAGATTCTTCAAATGATCGATGCTTGGGGCGAATTGGATTCCGTTATCGATTGTGTATCTGTTATGGCCATTCAGTTTACAAACAATTGCAAACTCTACAACTACGTTTTCAATGCGGATAAGGTAAATTCGAAAGATAGTATCTATTCCAGCACGATCCACTCGTTGTACGCAAGTATTCACATTAGTTGAAAGGATTGTTGACTCGCATTTGCGACGATTGGGCGGCCGGTTTTGCTGGATCTCATCTAAATATATTGAAGGATTACGCGAATGAAGGAAGAAAACTAACGCTGATATACGCTGGTATGATCTTTTATATATAGGGTAAAGGTGGGGAATATGGCCCGGTTCATATATCATTCATTTACCGGTTAATCGAGGTGGGCCATATTCCCCACTTTTACCCTAATTGTGCGTAGTACTGTCAACGAACGTCACATTGATGTACACTTTTAAAACATGCATGTTGTTTCAACGTGCTTTATGTGTGTAAATCGTTTAGTCATTTTTTACATCATTCACGGTGAGTGCTTCTCAACACTTGTCGGGGTGTGTAAATTT
This sequence comes from Ichneumoninae sp. B BG-2022a, assembly GCA_030522725.1. Classification (NCBI taxonomy): domain Eukaryota; kingdom Metazoa; phylum Arthropoda; class Insecta; order Hymenoptera; family Ichneumonidae; species Ichneumoninae sp. B BG-2022a. The sequence continues at coordinate 5,851 of JAPYZD010003164.1, forward strand.
TACACGCTTTACATGCATTATTTGGACACGCTTTAAACGCATTCGCACATGCGTAGGTACTGAAACGAGAATACTCTTTTTTCAGCTGTTGAAGAGAATTATGTAAATAAAATGTTTCGTTCGTTCGTCGATTAAGATATTTTATACTTTTTGACCATTCTAGGGATTTGTCGACTCCCTTTTCCAGAAACGACAAATCTTCGGTTTTTTTTATTTCACTTTTGTTACAACAAACATCTTTTCAAATGAAATATTCGGTTATTTTTCCGCGGTGGATTTTCATCTTTTACAACATTTTGTAACTGTTAGCTACAATTCTAGAAAATTTGGTTTTTTAACCCTCGTCATTTTTATTTCATACCTCACGATAATACAGAGTGGCTCCCAGAAAATTCAAAAACGTTCAATTTAAGGACCACCCTAACCGAGCGTGCACCTCTGCACCAAGTGCATTGTTCGGCCTTAAACGCGTTGAAAGAACACACATACCGTGTATTCCAATAAGTGTGTTGTACTGAGAATAAAGGAAAGATGCAGTGCAAGCGTGGTGTTTCAACACGCAAGTTGACCACGTGTATTTTATTAATGCATTTGGTTTGCGCAATATACGCAATATGTGTATGTGAGTTGTTTCAACACACTTGACGACACGCTTGTTTTTAGAGTGTAGTGAGGACGAGAACTATGTCAAAAAAATACATGTCTTAAAAAATCAAATTACACGTTGATGTGTATTTCGTCGCGTGTTATTTTTGCGTGTTATTCTGACGCATCACCAAAAAGAGTGTGACGATAAATTCATGATTATTAATTTTCTTAATTCATTCATCCATATACTCTTGAAATGCTCACAGTCTGCATGTACTCTACGTTGGCGTGCTATAGCATTATGCCACTGATGAGTAAGGTCCTCGATGTCGTGATGCCTCTGAACGAATCACGACCCGCCGTAAATCAATTGCCAACAAAGTACGGCGATGTGAATGTGGAGAAATACTATTTTCCGATAATGATACATGCCGATATTTCTTCCGCTATTGCCATCACAACTATCGTTGCAATGGACACAACATACGCCGTTTATGTTCAACACGCTTGCGGAATATTTGCCGCTTTGGGGTAATTATTCAGCGTCGTGGAATATAGTGAGTTCGGATATGAGAACGTCTAATATAATTGCAAGTTCAGACATCGTCTCGAAAATTTGATCGGATCGCACGACTACGAAGGGCTCGATCAATTTAGCGCCGGACGACAGGAAGAAGTTACTTATCGAGCGGTCGTCAGCTGCGTTAAAATGCACAAGGATGCCATAGAGTCGGTGACTAAAACTTGAAACTTTGCACTTTTATCGGCACAATATGATGCTGATATCGTATGAGTTAAGGGGCTGCTGGACCTTCCGGTTTTACTGACGAAAATAAGAAATCGTCTTAGTTTTCACTATTCATTGTTACTATACGACGCCTATGCTTCAAATCTTGCAGGACTGTATTAATAACATAAGCGATTCAGGGTGCACTCGAATTTCAGTCGAAATCATCCGAAAAATAAAGAAAATCGAATATTACAAACTGTCGCGGAAACCAACAGGGCCGCTGAAATGTGTACAGTATCCGTTTTGTTAGATACAAAAAATTCTAGATCCTGCATACGTTAAAAGGGCGTGCATGCCGATTCTGTGAAGTTCTTCGAATATTCCAAAACCGTCGGAAAGTTGCTCACTCAAAAGATAATAGCGCATAGTGTAAACTGCGATGATTTAGTCTATCGACTTGCAACGGGTGATCGGAGCCGATAAACGCGGTACGATGCAGGGCCACCTGTACGTCAATCGTGACACTATGTTCACGCCCTTTCGCAAACTATAATATTCGCTTTTCTTAATTCCTTGAAAGTTTTCAATCAAAATTCGACTGCACACCGAAGCGTTTATGTCAATATCACAATGCTGCATGATTTGACGCATATGTGTAGCATGTTAATAACGCTGAGGCGGAACTGAAAAATTGTCTAGGTCCGTCGGTAAAACAGGTGAAGCAAGTTAAAAAATGGAAACAACAGCTCCAGCAGCCCCTTAAGAGGATGATGTGCACACTGAGAAAAAAAATTGTTGGATGAACAAAAGCGTTATTTAGTTAGTACAATAAAAAGGCGTTCAAAGGCGTTATTTAATTAGTACAATAAAATGTTTTGTTTGCATCGAAATATTTTGAATCGACTGAAGCGAATAATCGTTCAATAAAATAATGATTTAGTTGTACCAACCAAACAACAGCTTTGAACGTATGTAACTGCGAATTTGGTTAATCCAACAATTTTTCTTTCTCTGTGTAATACTTCGGTGATTTGGGCAATTTTGATATGATTCTTCTTCAAGATTCGCTGACGCAATTGAGTCCAGCCACGTCGTTGTGTTCTTCATCGTTTTTGCGATGAGCGTTTTTTGTATGAGCATAGCCGGATTTCAGGTCAGTATAAATTAGTACGAATAATGATAAAATATATGAGAATATCCGGTTGAAGTAATAAAGTTTTACTAATTTAATCAGATGGTTATGAACTTAGAGAAGCCCAACGAAGCTATCAGATTTGCAGCTTTCACTTTGGCGCAAGTAGCTCATATATTCTTTATCAGTTGGCCCGGTCAGAAGCTCATCGATCATAGTCAGCGAATACACGAGTCAGTGTGAGTGCATCGAGCAGATATTATTATGGCTTGCCCCACTGTTCGCTAGAGTAAAAGTGGTAAATATGGCCCACCTCGATTAACACGTAAATGAATTATATACGGACCGGGCCATATTCCCCACTTTTACCCTATATACACGCGACGGGTTGACAATGATTTTTTTTTAACGGAAAACACGTGTTACGCAGCTATAGAACTAGATGGTATCTGGCTGATGACAGATCGAAGAAGCTATTGATGATCATGATGCTCAGAAGTGCCGAGCCATGCAAATTGACGGCTGGAAAATTTTACGTCATGGATCTAGCGAATTTCAGTCTGGTGAGAAGTGTATCAATCATCAATGATTTTCAGTTACCCTTCGAATGCCGAAGATGTGCTCATTTTCATCCAAATTTCAATGTGTTCGATCGATGATGACAATGATTACCCAACCATTCGTACTTTTTGTTTCGAAGGTCGTGAGAACGTCCGTATCGTACTTCACCATGCTTACCTCCTTTAGATGAGTAACACCGGAAGTATCTTTCGCTTGCGATAGGATTCTTATTTCCCAAAGGGGAATATCTCATAGCTCTCCCATTTACCATCGGTAACACGTTATGTACAGACATGCTATATAAATCATGTAGATTATCCGAATGTAGAACCAATAAATTCAACTCTGTTATCACGTCCTAGCAGAGGACTTGAATTTCATGGTATCGGTGGATTAGTATCAGAAGGACATACATGTTATAATTATACTTTGACACTCCCCGTGTAAGAGATCGAACAAAATGTTTAGGAAGATATCTCCTGAAGTGTTGTTCGCCCCAGGGTGTCATTTGCTACGCATGCAAAAATACTCTGCCAACTAAACAACTGTTATTCCGAAAAGACCCGATTTTTATTTTTTGCCCGCCTACGTTAAAAAGTCCATATTCCATGAATGCAGCGGGGGCGGAAAGTTGTCGATTCTTGACCAGCGGGCCAAAAAGAAACGCAGCGGGCCGAAAAGTATCCCAGCGGGCCGAAAAGTAACGCAGCGGGCCGAAAAGTAACGCAGCCGGCCGAAAAGTAACGCAGCGGGCGGAAAAGTAGCTACAGCGGGCCGAAAAGTAGCTACAGCGGGCCGAAACGTAGTCCCAGCGGGCCGAAAAGTAGCTACAGCGGGCCGAAACGTAGTCCCAGCGGGCCGAAAAGTAGCTACTGTGGCGGAAAACTTTCCATCCCCATTGCAGGCATAGAAATGTGGACATTTTTTAGCATAGTTGGGCAAAAAATATCGTAAGCCGCTCGGGAGGAAGTGCCTTTTCACCCTTGTGGCATAATATACTATTTTGTCACTCATGCATGAATCGCGGCACGTTACATGGCCGTCTTGCGAGCCGAAAGTGGCCTATTGCATGCCAGTCATGAACCTGTGGTGAAATGACAGAGGCGGGCATGCGCAGTTCGCATTCCGTTCACTTTCGTCCCTTGGGAGTTTTCTTTCGATGTTTTCCACTCTGGAGACATAAGCTCACTTTTCAGTATTCGTCTCGCGCGACTGCCATTCGAAGTGCCACAGATTCATGCACTTGTGACAAAAAGTATCATGTGGAACGAGGGTCGAATTGGCGATTGCGACCCTTGTTGCACAATATACTATTTTTTTTCGGGATGAAAGCTTCGCTGTGGAACTCGCATACATCTGTGATAAAGTATGCAAATACGTCCGGCCGCCTGTAATTATTCCCAATTGTCGGACACTATCATCCGGTTTCATCGAAGTCTCCCCCGGAACGAGACTTCCAGAGAAACAGCGTCGCCAAGGGAAAACCTAACTACGGTCGATTTGTGCGCGACTTTTGCCGAATGCTTCAGGCATTGTAGCAACGACGAGCGAGCTGGACGACGGACTTTGTTGCGACTCCTCATCACACTATCAATAAGAATTTTTTAATTTCGATCGGGCTGTGGCCACATCAGTCTGGTATTTCCAAATATTTCTTCTTACTGAACATGCTCTTCTTCACGATGAGTCAAGTTTACTTCCAAGTAAGATATACAAAATAAAAGTCGGGCATGACGTTGCTTCACCTTCCTGCGACAATGAAAATAGTGTAATGTATGCGAATTGTATGTCTTCAATGACTTCGTGTAGATCGGCGGCATGATCGCTGCCTGGAAGGACAAAGACGTCTTCCTGGAGTCCATACTACCCGTCCTAGTGGACTTTGTTTGCGAGGCCAAAGTCGTCAATTTCCTCGTGAACTCGGAGAAAGTGAGTTTATGAAAACTGCACTGAGGAAAAGGATGGTATTTCCTACTATAACGAATAGTTCCCAGGTGGGACGTCTATATAGATAGTTTGTGATAGTATATACTCAATTGATTAAACTATAATTATAGTTACAACTATAATTTTTTATCACTGTCGTAACTGTAAAATGTAGACGTCCCCCCTGGGAATTATTTACTATGTAAGTTTTTTTCAGTGTGGGCAAAAGTGGTGAATGTCGCCTATTAAGGGGCTGCTGGACCTTCCTGCTTTACCGACGAAAATAGGCAATTTCTTAGTTTTCACTATTCATTGTTACTATACGATGCCTATGCTTCAAATCTTGCAGGACTGTATTAGTAACATAAGCGATTCGGCGTGCACTCGAATTTCAGCCGAAATCATCCGAAAAATAAAGAAAATCGAATATTATAAACTGTTGCGGAAACCAACATGGCCGCTGAAATGCTTACAGCATCGGTTTTGTTAGATATAAGAAATTCTAGATGCTGCATACGTTAAAAGGGCGTGCACTACGTTCACGCACTTTCGCAAACTGTTATATTCGCTTTTCTTAATTCCTTGTCAGTTTTCAATCAAAATTCGACTGCACACCGATGCGTTTATGTCAATATCACAATCCTGGATGATTTGACGCATATGTGTAGCATGTTAACAACGCTAAGGCGGAACTGAAAAATTGTCTAGGTCCGTCGGTAAAACAGGTAAAGCAAGTTAAAAAAAAGAAAAAAAAACAGCTCCAGCAGCCCCTTAAATAGATTAACCGTACAAATGTGTCGAGCGTTTCTGAGAAGATAGGATTAATATATTTTTTAAAACTTTTTTTAATAAACTGTGATGCAACTAGACAGACCTGATATATCAGCCAGATACGCAGCATTTACGGCGACTGAAATGTGTATCTTGTTCTTTCAAAGCTATCCGGCTCAGATGTTGTTTGATCACAGCATCCGAGTATCCAAATATGTGTGAGCATGTTATATCGTTGATTCATACGAGTAATTATGAAATCATCTACCCTTTGCATATTTTTGTTATGCATCGCTCATTCAAAATTTCAGGCATAATTCTGGCTGGTATTTTACCTCCATACGAACTCGAAAACTAGTGTGCCTCATGACCATGAGAAGTCGAATCCCTTGCATGTTGACGGCCGGCAAAGTATACGTACTTAATTTAGCAAACTTCAGTGCAGTGGGTAAAAGTTTTGCATACCGTGTGTTCCTTAATTCATCCGTTTCGTCATGAATTCCGAATACATTTGAGAAGTATTATACACGTTTTTCTCCCTTTTCCTATATTCCTTGATTCACACGATCCTGTAACTGGCTGCGTTCAGGGTACGTTCCAAAGGGAAATGAAAAAATTGCACTTTAACGTCACTCCCGGTTTGAAAATCTCACTTGCGGTTTTAAAATCTCAGTTGTCGACGCTTTTTCTGATGAAAACCTGAGTTGTTGAAACCGTGACGTTTGCCTGTATGACGTCACTTCCTGTAAAACAACCAAGATTTTGAAATCAGAACTGACGTCAAAACGGAATTAAAAAAATAATTCTGCGTGACGGCGCTTCCGATTTAAAAGTGAGTGTGTCAAACAATAAGTGACGTTACATGGAATTAAAAAAAATGTCTCTGGAGTTTATTTTGAATGGAGCTGGATGACAGAGACGGATGTGTTAAGAAACATACGGATAAAGATCAGTATCGTTACGGCTGTGTTTCCTTTCGCCACTTGGAAAATTATTTATTTTGTAATTTTTTAATTTAAGGTCGTCCGTACATCGATGTCGTACTTAACTGTTCTCACTTCTGTCAAATAATGGTGTAAATCTACCAACAATAATACAACCTGACGCCTAATGGAAAAAGGCGTAGGATTTACGCTTTGCGAATCGTGGCTCAACTGTATCTGTGATGTTACTTATGTCGAATGGAATTCGTGTTTAATATTATCATTGTGTGTGTAAACATGATGTTTTTGTTACTTTTCGTCATTTATCATAATGCACATTGTGGAATAAAATTTCGAGAAAATTTTTGAAAAAATTGGGTATTCAGTTCCCGAAAGAATTGAGATCGTGACAAGAACTAACGATCCCCAAGAATCCATAAAGTGCACACGTTTTCTTTGCAGCACCTCCCATATATTTGATTTTTTCAGATTTTTATCCCATCGAGAAGTGTTCGAAATTTTCTCAGAAACTCACGTTTGCCGGGTCTGTACCGCTCCGACTACCGGTTAAGCAATCCTCAAATGCCACTTTTTCTTAGAATTTTTTTTCTTGGGTAAAAATGGTGAATACGGTTCACAAAAAAGTTTCGTCGTGCATGTCCTGTTTCCGATGGCAAATCCCACTCTGGTGGAAGGAAAATAGGTACCGCACAAACACCCTTTATTGCCTTGCAATTCAATATTTCCAGGACTTTTTTCCACAGATGTCGCGAGGTTGTCCATCTTACTAACTTTTGTTTGCATGCTCGGTATTATGGACCACAGCGATGATGAAGTGATCCTCGAATACCATTTTTTCTTCAAATTTCAAAAAGTGGTGAATACGGTCCACTACAAAGTTTCGTCTTGTATGTCCTATTCCCGATTAATAAATCCCTTTTTTATAATTAGTATTCGCTATTAGATGTGAGTGAACGATCGACGAAGCGGCAGATGGATTTCGTGTACAAAAGCTTTTCTTTACGGTAGACACAGCACTAATATCCCTAGCACGGATATTCCTAGGGATATCCGGTACAATCGGTGCTCTGTCTGCCTTAAGGGGAGGCTAAACACGCATCAGTGCGTTTAGTTGATTTTTTATTTTTTTTATAGAACAAAAATAAACGATTACTTTAAAATCTGAAAAAATTCATACGCATTCAGAAAAATAAACGAATCATTTTCATAAAAAAAAAGTTTTGTTGCCGGGTAATTTGTTAACCAAAATTAATCTTCTCATATACATGATTTTTTTCAGATTTTGACACCATCAAGAAGTACTTGCAATTTTCCCTTATTGTTGTCGAACTTATGCGAAGTCAACGCGTGACGAGACTCCCTCCTTAAGGAAAAGCTTTTGTTTACGAAATCCGGCTGCCGGTTCGTTAATCGTTCACTCACATATATTCAGACAAGGTTCGGAAACTCTTCACTTTGAAGGCAAGTCGTTGTAAGGGTTGGTCCAAAGACGGGGCAAGTAAGAACCATTGCACTAAATCAATGGGGAGTTGTCGCAACGAGTATGGCATCGAAGGCTCAACTTACCAAAGGATGATCTCTAATTCCTCGTCGACACATTTACTCATCGACGAAGTTCGTAGTTTTACACTATTCCAACTTTCGTTAACATTTTTCATTGACGCACGTCTGTCGCCTCGGCTCCTCGTGAATAAAATATGCCCTCCCAACGTCCGAATGTCCACCCTGAACGTTCTTTGTTCATTCTATTAATTCGCTGTCCCTTTCCCGTTTGACAAAAATGAACGCTTTAGCCGAATGTAATTATATTTTGTTCCCTCCCGTTCCCCCCGTTTTTCTCTCTTTGATCAATATTTTTCGCCGACACTCGAACGAATTACGTCAACCGTTTCAAGCGGCGAGTATTCCGAGGGGTCGCTCTTCTAAGAGAATCCTTTATTAATGCACACTGCAGACGTGTCGTCAGTCCTACCGGCAAAGAAAATTCTCTCTCCCCCAGTATGTCGAAGACTCCTCGGAACGATCTATCACCGCGATGGGCGACTCGCTAGATACGTATTACAAGCCAAATAGGTTCTTCCTATCCAGCATCGGTCTTTGGCCTCATCAGACTACATTGGAAAAACGATTTTTTTTTCTCCTGTCATTCTTTTTTGTCGTCACACAAGGATACCTCCAGGTAACTGATCATACAATTGCGTGTCGCTAATGAAATACCAGATCGACGGAATTCGGACTCTCATTAAAGATCGGAGGTTTGGTAATGGCCTGGTGCGAAACGGATATATTTCTGGAGTCACTGCCACCGGTCGCCATTGACGGCGTGTGCTACATCAAATTGTTCAACTTCGTGTATCAGACAGATAAAGTTGATGATGCGGAAAAATGAAACCAGCACTGAGAGAAAAATCGGGGACGGGATCGAAAACGTGGTTGGCTCAATGACGTTACCAACATAGGGTTGACTCAACCTCTCGGTGCGGTTGAATACGGCGAAACCCATGGTGAACTTGAATCAATAGATCTCATCGAGGCTGAGCCAACCTCAGTGAGGTTGATTGATTCAAATTGAGGTTGACAGAAGCTCAATGAAGTCGCTTGGTTCAAGTTCACCATCAGTTTCGCCGTATTTAACCTCACCGAGAGGTTGAGTCAAGCTTATGTCGTTAACTCAAGTTTTCGGTCGCTGAGCCACCTAAGGTAAGCGGCCCAGTTTCCGCCATTTTCAATGGTTAAAGGGAACATTTTGTAAAAAAATAAACGTATCGCGGCATTGATCAATAGTAAAACGCTCTTCAAAATGCCGTCAATTTTGTTTGTATTAAACGTATACTGTATTTATTATTAGTATAAATTGCGATTAATAGCGGTAACTGGGACAGCGGCGGAAACTGGGCCGGTTACCTTAAATCGTCATTGAGCCAACCATATTCGGTTGGCTCAAGCGCTCATGTATGTTCGCTCCATGTCCGTTTTTTTCTCAGTGTGTTAAATAGAAACTACCCAACTATATTTTTTCTTACATCTCGTGCAGATAAGAAAGCTCCAGTGTACGATGGAGGGTGATTGGAAAGTCTCGTTGTTGGACGAAGAGTTGGCGATTCTTCGCGATTTTGGTAGCAATTGCAGAAGAAAGACTCTCATGTATGCAGGTAAATATACATTACGTCTTTTGTCACCTGAAACAATAAATTGATGCGACGAGCGTCGAGTACTTTATTATGGCATTTCATCAGGAGCGGTTTATGGCTCGATGGTTCCCTTCATGCTCGGCCCACTCGTACCGATCGTGAAAGGATTATTGCCAATCGATTTAACGACCGCCCTGAACGGAACGCTCGAGAGACCATTGATGTTTCACGTCGAATATCTCCTTGATGTAAAAACTTGGTACTATTATGTACTGATTCACTCCTACTTCGGCACGATCGTTTACATCACGATCGTCGTAGCGATAGACACGATGTTTCTCGTCTACGTGCAGCATGCTTGCTCATTGTTAGCAATTATTAGGTAAGTAAATTAATTTTGTCACATACATCACTGGAGTGTTCGTTACATTCGTTCATCATTAATGTTTGAGTCCAATTTGCCTCAACTGGCCAATAGCTATACATGCATTTTTATCGAAGATATCGACTGGAACATTTGGTGGACAAGTTGGACATCGACGTGGACATTTATGCACCGATAGACGAGGACAAACCCTATCACAGACTCATCCAATGTATATATCGTCATAACTTGGCCATTGAGTCAGTATCCTGATGAACTATGCAATAGGGTAAAAGTGGTGAATATGACCCACCTCGATTAACACGTAAATCAATGATAGGGGAGAGCAGGGCAAAATGGGGCAACTGGGCAAAATGGGGTTTTTGGGCAAAACTAAATTTTCCAATCATCTTTGGATCGGACAAGGTGGCAAAACTGGGCAGAAAAGCCTGATGTATCCGATAGGGCGAATTCGGGTATCCAAAAATTGTTGGAAAATGACGTATTGCCCAAAAACCCCGTTTTGCCCCGCTCTACCCTATATGGACCGGGCCATATTCCCCACTTTTACCCTAACAGAAATATCGGAGGAATTCATTAAATGACACTTTTTTTTAAATTTCCATGCAGATTCGTTGATTTGATCGAGTCCACGAACGCAATGGCGGTCTTTTTTCAATTGTGCATCAACGTTCTATGTTTAAGCTTCACCGGATTTCAGGTTAGCCGCTCTATCCTATGTAAAATCGTTTGGAACTAGAGTACACATACACGTATATTACGGTTGCCTTTTTTAAACGACCATTCTTTATTTCATTGTTTTATACTTCAGGCGGTGGCAAAAATGGATTATCCGGAACAATCGATTAGGTACGTGTCTTTCCTAGTTGCACAAGTATTTTCGATTTTCTTTGCCAGCTACCCTTCCGAATGTCTGACAGCCGAGAGTATACAACTTTTGGAAAGCATGTAAGCCTTAAATTACAATAATTATTATTGCAATTTAAATCTCTAGAAAAAAAAACATATGTCATTCGTTTCAGTACCAGATCAGCGTGGTATCTCACTTCGATCAGAACACGAAAACTTCTCAACTTAATGGTACTGCGATGCACTCACCCGTGTTACTTGACCGCCGGAAGATTTTACGTACTAAATATGCAATATTTCTCTGTAGTAAGAAATTCATTTTCAATCCAATATATCTACAACGGGAAGCGCGGCATTTTTTGTGTTTCACATTTTTCATGCATTTCAGGTTATCCGTACGTCTATGTCGTACCTGACGATGCTGTGCTCGTTCCAATAGAGTTCGATCTACATGGGAAAAACTTTAATGTTTGTGTGTTTGTAGATACTTTCATTCCGATGTTGCATGATAACAATCATTCCTCGATTACAACGAACCCATCGCAACTTCATGCCTCTCTATTTGTATTCAATGTACCTGTGGTCTATTGTATTTTTTATTGTATCGTTATGATAATCGTAATCGTCCGTCATATGTCAGCCTGTTATTAATATGCCACTCAAACAAAATAAACGACTCATCTATTCGATTCATTCTTTGATAATGGCCGATGTATTAATTCGCCAAAGATAATGATCCATGAACCCGTTGACAAAATTTTTCGCTTACGACAGTAAAATTTACCTTTTCCCAATATCAAAAAAGAGGATTTGAACGGTTATTCTGAGATTTACAACCAGATTTACAATCGGTGCCAATATGGATGTGTAACCTACATTTGGACGGTAACGATGAGATTGTTTTTTTACATCAATACACTGAGAGAAGAATGTAGTGAAAGTTACCGATCATCTAAGAAAAATTACCACAGCACATAGTAGGAGGGCGCCAGCGCGCCACCTATGGCAGAAAGACTCCGATTATCCAAGAATTTTTACCATAATATCTGAGAAAAATTCTTATAAATCCGGTACTTCCTACCATAGGTTGCGCCCTAGCGCCCTACTACTATGTGCTATGGTAATATCTCTCAAGCGACATAGTAATCTTTACTAGATCCTTCTCTCAGTGTATAAAATAACTAGGATAAAAGCGGTAAGTATACCCCACCGATATTAGCACGTAATTCAATGATATATGAACATCCATATTAAATACTTTTACGGTAAGTTCTACCGTAAAACGTCCCTATAAGTAAATACGTAAATATGTAAATCGCTATACCAGAAACAATGTCGATGAAATCACAAATCGAAGAAATATTCTTTCAAGGGTAATTGCAGGTAATAATCGTTAATAACCGTTAAGGGCACATGCTATTAATAATTGTTAATAATAAGCAATGTCTTTTTTCGTGCATTGTTTATATTTGATGCGTGTTTCAAAATGGCAGCGTCGACCTGGCGGAGTTCCTGTCTATTTACTGTTGGCGCGAGGCTCTTGTACGCGTAGGGTAGAATTATCGCAGGTTGATTACCATCATTCTCGGCTACTTACGTGAGGTGTTGGATCGATAAGAAAACAATTTGCAGCAAGGGAGTGAGTTTCACCGACGTATGTTACGTTTCCCTTTTTTACAAGCAATTTAAACGTCAATTCTTTCTGGGTCGGCGTTAACAGAAACATGTGTAGAAAAATTATGGAATTTGTTTTGGGGTCAAAATTGCCATATGAATACATTTCTTTTTAATTTAAACGGGCAATGGCCGTATGCGGAAAAGCGTAAAAAGAATTTTTTGAAGTTTGTGACTTTTTCGATGTCTTTCACCAGTATTCCAAGCCAGGTATTTACGCCGAAAGAACTGCTGAAACAGGTCGTGGGTGATCGAAAAGTACACCAGACGACATTAACGAAAAAAGCGTTGATAACATTTAGATGGAGATACAAATGATCGGCGTTCATCGGACTGATTGATTGAAAGTACTTCCGACGCTGGCCCCACTGTTTATGCACATTGGCTATGCGATAAAAATCAGTATTTCCTTTACTACGAACACAAGGTGTTTTATCTCGTGTAAAACAAAAAGATCATATTTTGGCATCATATACTTATTCCGAAACGTTAAATGCGCGAACCGATAGAACGCATATATGACGATTGGCATGCACCGATGGGACCGGAAAAGATGGTTTTTAAACACTTTCCAGATGGTGATTGATTATTCACCATGACTTACGCAGGTCATTGTTGTTTTCCTTCAGGCACGATCAATATTGTTACTTGGTAAATGATCGAACAATATATTCGATGATTAAGAATAGCCATAAGGCTCGGTTCGTTTTGACTATATATACCACTTTTACCCTATCTATAAATAGACAAATTATAATTCCTGTCAATTCTGTCACGTAGTCTTTCTGAGTAAGGTTTCAATTACATTTGTATTATAGTATGTTTGCAATACTATAATTTGCAAAATGATCTTACCTCAATTCCCGAAAGCGTGAAACGCCTACGTAGAGAACCAAAAGCTGCCCCCGATGTCAGCTAACGGAGAGGCAATGGTGCAAAGCGGTACGACTGTCACAGGCGCCAACCGAATAATGGCGAATGCGTCGCTCGTCAAGAAACGTACATACTTCGCCAGTAACTACAGCCATTTTTTTTACACCATTATTACAAAAATTTTTTTACACCATTATAGTTGAAAAAAAAATTGTTCATCAAAATATGTGGTAACTCAACTTTTTTTTTTATGAAAATGATTCGTTCACTTTTCGGAATACGTATGCATTTTTTCATATTTTTATCTTTATTTTGACCTTTGCACATTTTTCCATGTAAAAAACAAGAAAAATCAAAATAAAGATAAAAATCTGAAAAAATTCATACGTATTCCGAAAAATGAACG
>JAPYZD010003165.1:0-21880 GCA_030522725.1 Ichneumoninae sp. B BG-2022a
AAAAAAGTTTTGTTGCCGGGTAATTTGTTAACCGATTAATTTTTTGATGAATTTGTTAATAACATTTTGCAATTATTATTATGCAAAATTAATCTTCTCGGTACCTTTACTATACATGTTTTTTTTTTAATTTTAAATCATCAAGAAGTACTTGCAATTTTCTCTTATTGTTGTCGAACTTATGCGAAGTCAGCACGCATCGAGACTCCCTCCTTAATAAAGATGTTGAAAAATTTTTACTACAAAAACGGTCACCTATAAATGCGTCGTTAAATCGGCTATGAGCAAATCTTGATTTTTTATTTATTTTGTACTCGAGCCTTATTCACGAGTGACTAAAGATTGTTGCTTCAAATTCCGTCACTGGTCAAATTGTTAATAAAAGTGTCGAAACATTTACGTTATTCAGTCATCTATGAGTGAATTGTTACTTTTTGCAATTTTATACTTGGGCCTTATTTCCGAATGGACAAAAATGGTTGTATCACCGTCTCCTGGTGAAATTATGAATAAAAATATTGACAAATTTTTATTACAAAAACAGTCGCCTATAAATATGTCATTAAATCATCTATGAGTGAATCTTGATTTTTAAAAAATGTTATCCTCAAGCCTTATTCACGAGTGACTAAAAATTGTTGCTTCACCGTCTGCGCTGAAATTGTTAATAAAAATAGTGACAAATTTTTGTAAAAAAGAGATCGCCTATAAATACATTATTTAATCAAAAATTGTTGCTTCACTGACTCTACTGAAATTGTTAATAAAAATAGTGAAAAATGTTTATAAAAAAAAACTATTGCCTATAAATACATCGTTAAGCTGTCTATGAGCGATTCGTTATTTTTTATTTATTTTATACTCGTGCCTTATTCTTGAGCGTATAAATATTGTTGCTTAACAGCCTCCAGTGAAATTGTTAATAAAAATATTGAAAAAATTTTATAAAAAGGAAAAAAACGATCGCCTACAAATACATCGAACCGTCTATAGAGTATCGAAGGTGAACCGTCTAGCTTGCGTAATTGAGCACCGTCATCGGAATTCGCATTATTGAGATGTACAGGAACGCGCCGATTGCGTTATTAGACCCGAGTTTTGCTCCCCTCGCGCCGACGCTTCGTTCCGCGGGTTCATCAACTGCGAGTAACGGCACCGACGATTCCCTCTCGTCTGTATTTTTCTCTTCTCTCTGTGTCGCACCGGTGATAATAATTGAGCGTCGATATTGCGTAGGTGGCTTGCATAGTTACACCGAGAAGCAGCGATACGATGGATGGTACAACAACCTTGCGCATCCGGACTGGGGATCCGTTGGCGAGTATCCGATATCTTCTTTTCTTCACTGCAAAAAAAAATAATAAAAATAAATAAAATAAAATAACGTTGTTAGAATAATTAACGAACATAAAATTGATCCGCAGAGAGTCGACTCATTCGCAAAGTACCGGCAGCTTATTCCGATGGAGTTTACATGATGGCAGGCCAGGACAGACCGTCCCCACGGAAGCTCAGCGATCTCTTCATGCAAGGGGACGATGGAATTCCCTCCATGAAGAACAGAACGGCTCTCTTCGCATTCTTCGGTTCGTCTAACGATACTTTGTTGTTAAATAAATCTCAGCCTGTAGTTAAAAATTTTAGATTAAAAAGATTGAAGATTAATTGAGGAAGTTGGATTGAAGATTAATTGACTATTGGACACTAGTCAAAGTAGTGCTACATTTTTCAAGTCGATTATACAAACTAGTATGCATCTATTGATTATAGTGCAGTAACATTAATTGCAATGGATTTGCAAAAATATTAACTGGTGTCTGCTAATTTTCTAATATTCATTAATTTTTTTCAAAGAATAATCCGTAATTTTCGCTCGATTTTCATTTGTTACGGCTCGAATAAACCCTCGCCCTGTTGTAAAAACTTAAAGAGTAACAAAATTGGAGATTCATTGAGAGAGATAGAGCGCTTCAGATTACTGAAAGGACGACTAAATTTTTTAAATTGTTTATACAAACTTTTGTGCATCTATGGATTAAATGGATAGTCATTTGTATTACAGCAGGTTTCCTTAAAGTAGAAAAACATTAATTGCAATGGACTAACAAAAATATTAACTGGTTTGTGCTAATTTTCGAAAAGTTACATATATTCGTTTAGTTTTTTCAAAGAATAATTCGTAATTTTCTCTCGATTTTTATGATTTACAACTCATTTCTCTTCCTTGAAAAATTCTCTACGAATTCCCCATCCAGATATTCGATTGTATTTTTCGATTAAAAATGACAGCTGTTTGTTTATGAAGACATTTCATCGATGGAAAATAAAAGGCTGTTTCATTCTTAATCGGAAAATATTATCGAATATCTAGATGGTGAATTCGTAGCGCATCTTCCGAAGAAGAGAATAAGTTGTGATACATCAAAATCGAGCAAAAGTTGTGGATTATTCTTTGAAGAAACCGAACGAACATGCACCATTCCGAAAATTACGAAAAACCGGTTAATATTTTTACAAATCCCTTACAATTTTTTCTACGGTAAGGACATCCACTGGAATACAAATGACAATCCACTATAATCAATAGTTGCGTAAAAGTTTGTATAAACGATTTTAAAAACGCAGCACTCGTCTATTGAGTATGAAGCGCTCCAACTTCCTTAAGAAAAATAAAAAATTAATCTGAATAAACATTTTCAGGCCAAATGGTAACATCGGAGATAATTATGGCGAGCGAGAGTGGTTGCCCTTTAGAGTTTCATCGAATCGACGTGGACAAGTGTGATCCGATGTTCGACAAGGATTGCCAGGGCAACAAGTATATCCCATTCTTACGTGCCGACTACGATCGCAAGACCGGGCACAGTCCGAACAGTCCTCGCGAACAGGTAACTCGCGATTCTTACTTGAATATTTTTTTCTACCGTGCCACACAAAGAAATAATGTGCAACATTGTTGCTACCTCGAATTATTTTCACGCGGGATATTACATTAAAATTAATTAGCATAAAGACGTTCGAGGGCCGTGAGCGAGGAGAGAAAATCGAGAAATAGCTGTGATTACGTGAGATTGCAGATAAACAAAGTAACGAGCTGGATAGACGGGAGTTTCGTGTATTCGAGCAGCGAGGCTTGGGCAAATACTATGAGATCGTTTAGAAACGGTAGTTTCCTAATGGAACCAACGAGACAATTTCCCGTGCGTAACACCATGCGAGCACCGCTCTTCAACAACGCTGTACCCAGTGTAATGCGTATGCTCAGCCCGGAACGTCTTTATCGTGAGTATTATATTCTTCCTTTTTTTTTCTTTTTTCTTTATCTTTTCACGTCCAACGAAAACGACGAACTTTCGCAATATCTTCTGGCGAACGGGCGCGCTGGTCTCTTCGTTTCGAAACTGCATTTGCACATCAAATTGTTATCCTGCAACAGAGAGAAAAGAAGATGATTATAGATCCACCGAATCGATACAAAGTTTTCATGCGTATAATTACACAGATTATAGAAAACAGTAATTCACATAAATAAGTAATTGCAATCATTATACGACAAACTAATTTGAAAATTATATAAAATTGTCTTAAAGTAAAATCTACACAAAGTTTTCATGCGTAACATCGCAAAGATTATAGAAAAGAATAATTCTTGTAAATAAATAATTATAGTAATTGTAACGACCGAGCCGATACTTCGGAGGATTGGTGACGGTCGATGGTCTGACGGTTTGCCCAAGAATAAATGATAGAAAAATATGGTGACTTGCCGCGTTTCGAACCCGAGCGTTTCGGTTCCTAAGTAAGAGCGCTAACCACTGCGCTAATGTTACCTATATTTTTCTATCATTCTCGTCGTCTACATATATGCAAACCTGAGGCCGTCACATAATTGTATGGTTAATAAATTTTTTTTAAATGATGTACGATTTTCTTAAAGTGTATTTCCTTTAAGTTTTGGGAGATCCGAGAACGAATCAGCATCCTCCGCTGCTGGCATTTGGCATATTGTTTTATCGATGGCACAACGTGATAGCTGCTCGGGTGCAGAACCAAAATCCCGGAATGTCGGACGAGGAAGTTTTTCAGCGTACTCGGAGAATCGTCGTCGGCACGCTCCAGGTATTTTCATCGATTCACTACATCAATTTGATTTGTATCGATCTCGATAAATTTGAAATACTTGACACACTTTTTTTTCTTCCTGCAACTGAGACTCGCACTCGACGGAGATGCGGATTATGATTAAAGGACGAGCAGCCTCGCTCCGCAGATCGGAACGAGACATTATAATATTCGAGGCTACTGAGCCACGCGAGACTAATGAGAGCGTCTCACTATGACACAGTTTTCAAACAGCTGCTGATTAATGTAACGGATCGACGTGACACTTACGATTTGTCAGAGATGCACAGTTACCGCGAAAGAATTTTTTTCTTCTTCTTCGCTCATTCTATCATTTTATAAACATTCATCAATTAAATTGATTTTATAACTCTTGCTAACCGTAGAATCTATTTGATCTTAACATTGAATTCCAAACACAGCGACCGAAAAATATTTACAAATTCAGATTTGTTGCATGAAATCATAATAGAGCGTCATTTTACCGCGGTGGTTTATATTAGGCTTTTGGTAGTCTCGTCGGTATCAACACGAGTGCGGTTATAACATTTCTTGAGCCAGAAATAAAATTACTTGAAGAAATATATTAAAGTATTAAATTAAATTGAAGATTTGTTCGTACAAAAAAAATGTATCTTGAAAATTTCTTCAATTAATTGTAATATTTTAAATCGTAATTTCGTCAATTAATTTTATATTTAACATCTTAATTTCTTCAATTAATTTTAATATTTTAAATCGTAATTTCTTCACTTTATTCTTATATTTACGTCATTTTAAACGACTGATATTTTAGCTACAATTGTTTTCTCTTCTGTTGCAGAACATTATAATGTACGAGTATCTTCCGGTTCTCCTGGACGAGGAGATGCCGGCCTACGATGGCTACAAGCCCGATCTTCATCCTGGAATAAGTCACGTATTTCAGAGCGCGGCCTTTCGATTCGGTCACACGATGATACCGCCGGGTATATATCGCCGTGACGAAAGCTGCAACTTTCGAAAAACACGTACGGGCCAAGCTGCAATAAGGCTCTGCGCTACCTGGTGGGACTCGAATGTGAGTGAGTGCGAAGATATTATCGGTTCCTTGACAAGATGATTTCCTTAGCGAATATTCCCTCGATCGTCGACCGTTCACTCGGTCGGTATAATTAAAGTGCTCGGAAATTTCGAGGCCACGAGCTAGATCAATAATTGCCACGAGCTGGGAAAACTGTGTCAAGCGTTCCTGTAACAAAAAAAAGCACCCACATTATTGTTGATCGAAGGTTTAAATTTTTATCGCCAATAGTTTGAATAAATTTGCATACATAGTCCCGAGCGATTTTCCCATGCCGTAGCAAAGCCCGCGCGCAGTATGGATCATTAAAGTTGGGCGTCTATCGACAGGAAGTACTGGAGAACAGCACGATCGAGGAGCTCATAATGGGAATGAGCTCGCAGATAGCCGAGAAAGAGGACAATCTTCTCAGCAACGACATAAGAAACAATCTTTTCGGTCCGATGGAATTTTCGCGTCGGGATCTCGGAGCTCTCAACATAATGAGGGGACGTGACAATGGCCTGTCCGATTACAATACAGCGAGAGCCCACTTCAAATTGCCCCGAAGAAAAACTTGGAACGACATAAATCCTGGATTCTTCGAAAAAAATCCGGATTTGCTCCAAACGCTGATGGAGATTCACGAGAACGACATCGACAACGTCGACGTCTACGTCGGTGGAATGCTGGAGTCCAGCGCTGGACCCGGCGAACTCTTCACCGCCGTAATCAAAGATCAATTCTTGCGACTGAGAGACTCCGATCGCTTCTGGTTCGAAAACGAAGACATCGGGTGAGATTCTTATTTCCTCGTCGATAAACGTCCTTCTGTAAAAAAAATAGAAACAGACGAATTAAATTTTTTATAACGCGTGTAGCAGGTTAATAATAATCTATATAATTATTTTTAAATTAAATTTAATTAAGTCAACTTCCGCCGGAACAGAATCTTCACAAAGGGAGAGATCGAAGAAATAAGAAAAGTCACACTGTGGGACGTTATAACGAACTCAACGACGATAACTACGGAAGGAATTCAGAGAAACGTCTTCGTGTGGAACGAGGATGATCCCTGTCCTCAGCCTTTTCAACTGAATTCTTCCGTCCTCGACGATTGCGTGCCACTTCAACGTTGCGACTACTTCGAGGTAATAATAAAAATAACTGGCTGGCGTGCACTCAATGGATAAAAATACGTGGTCGGTTTTCACAAAATTGCTAACCGGGAATTGCGCTAAACAGGACGGTATAGCGCGGTCTCTACAGCAAGCAATTAGAGATACAAGAGGCTTTTGGTAATTAAGTAACTAATTGGTAAATAAATAATAAAGGGGGACTGTTTATATCTGTAAGTTTTCTGCAAAAGTACGTTATTTTGTAGCCGATGGGCGAGAACTCCATTTGTACAGACTTTTGTCTATAACAAATAAACTTCTACTACTACTACTAAACAAAAAGTAACTAATTGGAGTCGGTAAAATGAAAAAAAAAAAAAGAAAAAAAATGCGAAATGAGAAATTACGTGAGCTCGATCGTTGTATAATTAAGGATTAATCGTACTCCTGCAGGGAAGCGAGCTGGTCTACATCTACGCCTGCGTCTTTCTCGGCTTCATACCGATTCTCTCTGCCGGCGTGGCCTACGGTCTCGTGAAGCTGCAGAATCGTCGTCGTCGTCGTCTGCGTATACTTCAGGAAGCGATACGCCGTCGAAACGACCGTCGCATATGCGTGGACAAGATGATAGTGCGCGAGTGGCTGCACGCCAATCACCGTCGTCTCGTGAAAGTTAAATTCGGTCCGGAAGCTGCGCTTCACATAGTGGACAGGAAGGGCGAGAAATTGCGCACTTTCGATTTCAACAACGTGAACGCAATCGCCATGGAGGAATCGCAGGTGAGTGCGACGGGCGGCTCGTCGGAAAATTTCCTCGAGACTGCAATCTTCGATAGAATTCCAGGGCTCGTCCAGGCCGTACGTGCTTCACTTATCGATTTCGCGTTCACGCTCTTCGATTGCGAAACTATAAGTGGATGGCGCACAGAAGTCGGCGCGAGCGCGTGAAAGTAAACTCCTCTCTCATGTAGAACGCGCTCGCCGGGCGGGCGGGGCGACGAAGACCGGCTAACATCGGTGCATCCTTTATTTGTTCCAGGAAAGCGAAACCGGTCAGAGGAAGGCGCTCGTACTGCTGCGAATTCCACGGGACTACGACCTCGTCCTTGAACTCGATTCGCTGAGCTCGCGCAGAAAGTTCATCGCGAAATTGGAAACATTTCTCACTTCGCACAAGAAGCATTTCACGCTTACGCAAACGAATCGCGACATAATGCTTGCCAAAGCGGAAACCAAAGAGCGAAGACAGAAGAAACTCGAGCAGGTGGGAGAACCGTGGTGTTTCCTGAAAAAAATACAAACATAGATTTAGAGATCGAACTTCAATTTTTTTTTTTTTTTTTTTTGATTTCTGAAATAGTTTTTCCGCGAAGCATACGCACTGACCTTCGGTCTGCGTCCTGGCGAGAGGAGAAGAAGATCGGACGACAGCAGCAGCGGCGAGGTTGTGACGGTGATGAGAACGTCTCTGTCCAAGAGCGAATTCGCCAGCGCCCTGGGCATGCGAGCCGACGCTGTTTTCGTCAAGAAGATGTTTCACATCGTCGACAAGGACGGCGACGGTCGAATATCCTTTCAGGAATTTCTCGACACCGTTTTGCTGTTCTCCAGAGGCAAGACCGAAGACAAGCTTCGAATTATATTCGACATGTGCGACAACGATTGCAACGGCGTTATCGACAAGGAAGAACTCTCCGAGATGCTCAGGTCGCTCGTCGAAATCGCGAGAACCACGAGCCTCTCCGATGATCACGTTACCGAGCTGATAGACGGGATGTTCCAGGTGATGAAAACTTTCTTTTCCAGCACCGAAATACCTGCAACGATCCCATGACAATTTTTGTTTTCAACGGTTCCTTCTTTTTTTTGTCTTCAACGCTTTTTCTTGACGATTGATTTTTGACGATTGATTTTTGACGATTGATTTTTGACGATTGATTTTTGACGATTGATTTTTGACGATTGATTTTTGACGATTGATTTTACGATTGATTTTTGACGATTGATTTTTGACGATTAATTTTTGACGATTAATTTTTGACGATTGATTTTTGACGATTGATTTTTGACGATTGATTTTTGACGATTGATTTTTTGACGTTTGTTTTTTGACGATTGATTTTTGACGATTGTTTTTTGACGATTGTTTTTTGACGATTGATTTTTGACGATTGATTTTTGACGATTGGTTTTTGACGATAGGTTTTTGACCATTCGTTTTTGACTGTTGCCTTCGATTGTTGTCTTTAATGGAACTTCATGAAATTATATATATAAATAGAATATAATTGAATGGAATTGAGAAATATTGTAATATTTCGTTCTAATATTACGATTGCAGGGCGCCGGTCTCGAGCGGAAAGACTATCTGACTTACAACGACTTCAAGCTGATGATGAACGAGTACAAGGGCGATTTCGTCGCCATAGGCTTGGACTGCAAGGGAGCCAAGCAGAACTTCCTCGACACGTCGACGAACGTAGCTCGAATGACGAGTTTCCACATCGACCATCTGCCCCAGGACGACTCGAAGAGCTGGCTTCGCGAACAGTGGGACGGAATGTCCACGTTTCTGGAAGAGAATCGTCAGAATATCTTCTACCTTTTCATATTCTACGTAATTACCATAGCGCTGTTCGTCGAGAGATTCATACGTGAGTTCAATTAATCTTGTTTTTACACCAATTTCTAGTTTCCTCCGCGAACGCTTCGACTAATGGCTTCGACCGTTCTTCAGATTACTCCTTCATGGCGGAACACACCGACCTCCGTCATATAATGGGCGTCGGTATAGCGATAACCCGAGGATCCGCCGCTGCTCTTTCGTTCTGCTACAGCTTGCTGCTTCTCACTATGTCTCGAAATTTGTTGACGAAACTTAAAGAGTTTTCGATACAGCAGTACATTCCTCTCGACTCTCACATCCAGTTTCACAAGATCGCAGCTTGCACGGCATTGTTCTTCTCGGTTCTTCACACCGTCGGGCACATCGTGAATTTTTATCACGTCTCGACCCAGCCGATCGCGCATCTCCGATGCCTGACGAGCGAGCTCAGCTTCCCCAGCGACGCCAGACCGACGATATCCTTCTGGCTCTTCAAGACGGTCACAGGTGAAGCGTTATCTGAAATTGCACAATTCCTCAATGATCAGCAAGTTCGATTGATAACATTTTAAAATATTTTTTTGTAAATTTAGGTCTCACCGGTATACTTTTGTTCATCGTAATGACAATCATATTCGTATTCGCTCATCCGACGATTCGTCAGAAGGCTTACAAGTTCTTCTGGTCGACCCACAGCCTATACGTGCCCTTCTACGCTCTGTCCTTGATTCACGGACTTGCCAGACTCACCGGTGGTCCCAGGTTTTGGATATTCTTCATTGGACCCGCTATCGTTTATGCACTAGATAAGGTAATAAATAGAAGAAATCAATTTCTCAAAGTTAGCTTTTTTGTTTGCCGGAGTTGTTTGCTCATCGATGCGGATAAGAGTTGGCCACATTATTTTGCCAAAAACCTTATTCGGCTAAATCGATGTATGGTGGAAAGTCATGTGTTCAAACGCACTTCTTCCTAATCGTCTAATTTCTGAAACGTTAAATGAAGATTTGGAATAATAAAGTTTTGGAAATTTGGCGATTCGGAAAAATAAAGATGCAACAGTTTGACGATTCAGAAAAATAAAGATGCAGTACTTTGACGATTCGGAAAAATAAAGATTTGGCAGTTTGACGATTCGGAAAAATTTAAATGCAGCAGTTTGACGATTCAGAAACGTAAAAATGCAGCAGTTTGACGATTCGGAAAAATAAAGATTTGGCAGTTTGACGATTTGGAAAAATAAAGATTTGGCAGTTTGACGATTTGGAAAAATTAAGATGCAGCACTTTGACGATAGGAAAACATTAAGATTCGGCAGTTTGACGATTCGGAAAAAGAAAGATGCAGCAATTTGACGATTAGGAAAAATAAAGATGAAGCAATTTGACGATTCGGAAAAATTAAGATGCAGTAGTTTGATGATTCAGAAAAATAAAGATGCATTACTATGTCGATTCAGAAAAATACAGATGCATTACTATGACGATTCGGAAAAATAAAAATTTGGCAGTTTGACGATTCGGAAAAATAGAGTTTCGGAAGTTTGACGACGGGGAAGAAATACGATCGGGGCTCTTGGATTTTTGGCAACATAGTATCCGGATAAGAGATCGAATACAATTTTCTTCGCAGGTCGTGAGCCTGCGCACCAAGTACATGGCTCTGGACATAATAGAGACCGAGCTTCTTCCTTCGGACGTGATAAAAATAAAATTCTATCGTCCACCGAATCTGAAGTATCTTTCCGGCCAGTGGGTAAGACTGGCCTGCACGGTCTTCGGATCCAACGAGTTTCACTCGTTCACCCTGACCTCGGCGCCCCACGAGAACTTCCTCTCGTGCCACATAAAGGCCCAGGGCCCTTGGACTTGGAAGCTCAGAAATTACTTCGATCCTTGTAACTACAATCCCGAGGACGAGCATCCCAAGATCAGAATCGAGGGACCTTTCGGCGGCGGCAATCAGGACTGGTACAAGTTCGAGGTCGCTGTGATGGTCGGCGGTGGAATCGGCGTTACTCCTTACGCCTCGATGCTCAACGATCTCGTCTTTGGGACCTCCACGAATCGATACTCCGGTGTCGCCTGCAAAAAGGTTTAAAAAATTATCTATTTCTATTATTTAAAAAAATGTAAAAAATGTTTTTTTACATTTTTTTCTTTTTTTTTTTTTAAAGGTATACTTTCTGTGGATATGCCCGTCGCACAAACACTTCGAGTGGTTCATCGACGTGCTGCGCGACGTCGAGCGCAAGGACGTCACCGACGTACTCGAGATCCACATATTCATAACGCAATTCTTTCACAAGTTCGATCTTCGAACGACCATGCTCGTGAGTACAAAATAGAACATATTGATACTAGTGCGAAGAAACTTTTTCTGACGAGTGTGAGTTTGCAACACGAGCCGAAGCGACTGTTGCAATCACACTAGTTAAGAAAAACGTTATTCGCACGAGTATCGTAGAAATTTTATTTCACAAGGGAGTGTGAAAATGGGGGTTTTCGCACGCGAGGCATGCGGGAAACCATCGTTTTCTCACCGAGGGAAATAAAAAAATATTTTCTTAGTAAAGTATGTTGATTTAATCTGGATTACTGCAATGTTTTTCTTCTTTCAAATAAATGAAATTAATGTTCTTGCAGTACATCTGCGAGCATCATTTCCAGAGGCTCTCGAAGAAGAGTATTTTCACGGGTCTCAAAGCGATCAATCACTTTGGTCGTCCGGATATGACGTCGATCTTAAAGTTCATACAGAAGAAGCACAGCTACGTGAGTACTCTTCATTTTTTTTTTATATAAAAATAAAACTGCAATTTATCTTAATGCGAGCGTTTCGGCTTAATTTTACTCCAGGTTAGCAAAATAGGAGTATTCAGCTGTGGTCCACGTCCCCTGACGAAGAGCGTCATGTCTGGCTGCGACGAGGTGAACAAGGGCCGTAGATTGCCCTACTTCATACATCACTTCGAGAACTTCGGCTGAACTGCTTCATCGTCCCACGCAGCAAAAATGCTCATTTTTTTTTGTTCCTCCGTGGGCTCCGACTCTCGATATAGCATAGCTCATTGCAACGATAACGATAAAAACAAAAAAATCTGTAAATATTGTATGTAAGAGACGGTGTGTCTGTCGATTGCGTGTGAGAATTTGTATAATTTATACCTTGAACGAAGGAGAGAAAGGTTTGGTGTATGGAGAAAAACAAAAAAAAAAACTATTATTTAATTAATTGTAAAGTTAAATGAAAAAAAAATCAACGTGACGACATAAATTATTAAGACAACGGAGTCTGAAAATAAATCAAAGTATACTCATCGTCGACGAAACGAACTTCTTTTTTTTCGCCTCCATCCTCGACCCTCTTGCGAACAATCCTCGACTGGCCACGGCCCAGCCTCTCGATCCTGCAGCCTTGAAGTTCAAGGCGGTACGAACGTAAAAAAAACAGAAGAAAAAAGAATGAATAATCGCTAAAAAAATAAAAATTTCCTATCGACCCTGAACCAGATATCTCGATGAAGAAACACAATGGAAAGCTTACACGCATCGACGAAATTTTCGACACGACTTTTAAGTGCCCGGTCGCGCGGCCGCACGTCGTTCACCCTTGCTTTCGCTTCGAGCGAGGTCTTCTTTGGCAATCCCCCATTTTCACACGCGCCGAGCGAGCATGTATGCATGCATGGCTGGCAACGGCGGAACGGTGCATTCTTACGCGACGATTATCACGATGTACGCTTATTTATCTATCGCCACGAAAAATCTCTCGAACAAATTACAATTCACAACAACGTTAATTTTTATTCGAGACTGTTTCGTTAAATTAAATTATTTTTTAAATACGATAATAAGTTATGTGCGACGACGTTTTAAATAATTCGATGACGTAATTTATGTAATGTCTGTATACGATTAATGTAAAACGCACTCGTGCGACTCAGGATTTTTTTTTAACGATGGAGGAATTAATTCATCACTCTGCGCGGAACCGTCGGGAATGGATACGACCAGTTGTTGCTCTTGCTCGTTTCCTCGTTGGAGTCCCGATGAAAATCCGATTGGTCGTGCGACACGTAGCCGCGATTTACGACTCCCTGGTGATCTGGCTGCTGCGAGGACTGCGACGGCGCGCTGTGTTGGACGCCGTGCTGATGATGCTGCGTCTGCTTCGGCTCGTCGTTGTTCAACTTTGTCGAAAGTTGACTGCAAATAAAATTGTGCGTTAAACAAAATTGCTAAATTAATTAATTTAAAAAAGCCACCGCAATTAAATTTTACTATGGAGATCGATATCTGATCGATAAATCGTACTTGATAAAAGTGTCCTCGATCTTGGGTAATTTTCTCCTGACGTTTCTCGTATCGAAGCTCTCCTCGATAATGACGTGCCTGTCGTACGGTGTGTCGTAGTCGACTTCCAGTATCGTGGAGAATTGATGTGGAAATATCAGATCTATCGCTGTGATAACGACCCCGCTGAAGAGACAGCCGACACCTGGACGAAAAATTTCGTAGAGATTAGATTTGTTGATTTACATTACAGACATTTTATATTTAGCCGATGGAAGAGGCGGCGAGCAAATGGAATGGCAAAAGGCTCGAACAGTTAACTAGTGAAAGTCTCGGGGAGGAGGTACTCAGGTCCCCTGACCTTTCTTTCTCAGGCGACTCCCTGTCCCTCACCTTTATCAGGAAAAACAGCTGGACTGGATCCCAAATCGGTTGCATACACTTTTGTCGGGAGGTCTGAATGAATCGGTTGAATATAACAAGAATAATAAACATCGGTCGGGCAAATACCGGTCGGGCCGCTAATAGAATTTTTTTGTCGGTTTATTTTTCGACGCGACTACATTCGAGCGGGCCGTTCACTCGTGACACACTCCCATGTCTCAATCGTTCACGTGCGATGCGAAAACGATATGGGCATTTAGGAACGATTTTTTTTTGTCTGAGCAAGAAATCGTACCTCGAAGTTTCGTCATGGATATTTTTAAGATTTTGTTACCATTCCAGTTGCACGCATTTTTGCATGCGCCATATGCGTTTTTTTTTCTAGTTCAAGCCAGCGAAAATGTGTCGCGGACTCACCGGCTACGAGCACGAGCCAGTAGTTCCATCCGAAATTGAATACGAGAATCGATCCGTCGACGTGTGCGACGAGCGGCTCGCAGGGGAGCAGAGACCAGTAGGTGAGATTGGTGAGAAGCATCCACAGACCGGTGAATATCATGCTGTAAGCCCCGTATCGTGGAACGACCATCAGCAGTAGATTCATCATTATCCAAGCGGCGAAGGAAGTCCTTGAAACATATATACACACGTTATGACGAGAAAATGATTACCGATAGCTCGGGAGATCCAGGAGTAGCGCGAGCTCCTTGACGACTCGTAACTGTCGCTGCTAATGAACGTTCACTTCGGAGAATCACATCAATTAACCGACCTCGGATGGAGATTCTTCGTTTACCGCGGATAAGTTCATATCTGCACGTCTCGCCACGCCGATCGACACTTTGGATATCGAAGATGCGAGTAGATAGAAAAATTTCAAAACCGCATGCGAAGACATTTTTCCTTTTAGCTCAAGATCGCGAACGCAGTTTTTTGTGAAATAAAAAAATTAAAAATGTAACGCGTAAAAATGTAAACCAACCAGATCATTATTGAGGAGTAGATTGCGGCCACGGATAGAGATTTGTCGATTATCGAGGGCAAGTTCACAGCTGCTCGTGTCAGCGAGCCGATCGAGACTTTGGATATCGAAGATGCGAGTGCGATAGAAATAATTTTAAAACCCGCATGTGAAGATATTTTTCCATTTAACTCAAGATCGCGAACGCGATGTTGAAAAATAAAAAATGTTACGAAAGGGACCAACCAGAGCATTATCGAGGAGTAGTGTCCAGCCTCTCGATACTTGCTGCCCCAGGAGAAACCCTCCTGATGAAGACTGAAGTACTCGGCAAGTGAAATAATGGGAAACGGAGCCCCGCGATAGAGAGCCTCTTTGAAAGAGTTCGTCATCTCATTTGGACTACGCCACCAGAATCTCTCGTTGTACTCGATGTCTCCGTTGCCATCGGTCTCCGGATAGACTGGAAAAAATTCATATTAATTTACACAAACGTTACACTTTCAAAAAAATTGCAAATTTAATCTACCGTACTGGAAGTTTTTATGCAAAAACCAGTCCATTAAATTTAATGTACAATTGTGATGATAAGTTGATATACTTTTTCATTGAAAGTAAAGTAAATTATTACAATTAAAGTACTTTTATAGTAAAATTTAAGAAAATTGGTAAAAATAAAGTACTTCCAATGTTTCCAATAGACCGAACATTAATTTTTCTTCACAATTGTACAAAAAATTTAATCTACCAGTTTTTGCCAAAAAATTTCCAGTGCATTAAACTTTATACGATTTTTTTACTGTGTATCTTAAAGTATAATTAAACCCTTCATCTCCGGAATCGACGACCTCGAAAGGTTTAAACGGCTCGTTTATTAAGAAAATTCGTGACAACATTTTGCACTTTGATGGTTTAGAAACAAAATTTATTGCAAACATCAACATCGTTGTTGCAGCAAGAACAGTGTAACAAGATTTTCTCTCGGCAATAAACCCACCGCACGGGAAGCCATAAATCGTTAATGGCCACAGAAATAAAAAAAGGTACTTACGCCTGTAAGTTATGTTGATGTGCATGAGACCGATGTATCCACCGATTTCCGCGGACATCCTGTGCTTCGAGAACGCGCTGTAAGAGCTGACGATGGTCGAGGATGTCGTGTGCCACGCAGATCCATATTGTGCAACTGATAAGAAAAAAGAGCAACGATTTTTTAACAGGATTCACGTAACAGTCGATCGAATAAATTTGCGAAACCGGGCGCGACAGCGCGAATCGCGCATGTGTGTGGCTCACCTTGAATCGTCGTGCCGACGAAGAGGCTGAGCGTAACTGTGAGAAAAGTTGTCAATTTCTGCAACAAACATTAAATCAAACCGGATATTCAACAACATCGTTCGCGGTTTCATCTCGTATTTCTAACCGGTCGCAGACCTCTCCCCGCTGCGATTATGTTATGCATAATCGGAGACGAGTTTGCGGACGGCGATGAGGCGCTTGAC
This sequence comes from Ichneumoninae sp. B BG-2022a, assembly GCA_030522725.1. Classification (NCBI taxonomy): domain Eukaryota; kingdom Metazoa; phylum Arthropoda; class Insecta; order Hymenoptera; family Ichneumonidae; species Ichneumoninae sp. B BG-2022a. Next base: position 16,030 of record JAPYZD010003165.1, read on the forward strand.
TCACCTCCTTGCGGATGCCCGGAAATATAATGAGAAACGCTGCGAATATCGTGCAGAATATAACGAATATCGTTATCAAATTCACGTCACCGGTGACCGGCGTTCGGTTGCTGTAGCTGTACAGCGTCGGACCCCCGTCGATCCGAAACGCGTCGAACCATCCCTTCATCTTACCTTCTGCAAGAAAAATAAATATAAAAAATTAAGATCACATAAAATTGTTCATAGCCGTAATAACTTTCGCAACAATTTGTCTATCCCGGGCCAATGATCTTATGCACAATAATATCGCGTGCTTTGACATAAATAGTTCAAGGAATTTAAATGTAAAAAATTAAAATCACAAAAATAGTGTATCATCGTAATAAGTCTCTTAATAATTCGTCAATCCTGGGCTCCGCTCATTATCGAATGCAAAATAATAATCGCGTGCTTTGAAATAAAAAATTCAAAAAATGTAAATGTAAAAAAATCAAAATCATATAAAAATAGTTAATCATCGTAATAAGTCTCTTAATAATTCGTCTATCCTGGACGCCGCTGATTATCGGATGCAAAATAATATAACGCGCCTTGAAACAAAAAGTTCAAGAAAATTAAATGTCAAAAATGAAAATCACATAAAAATGTATAGTTGTAATAATTTCCTTAATAATTCGTCTATACCGTGCTTCGGTACTTATCGGTTGCAAAATAATATCGCGTGCCTCAAACTCCATGGAACTTAAATGTAAAAAAAAAAAATTAAAATCACATAAATATAGTTTACAGCCGCAATAATTCTCTTAATAATTCGTCTATGCTGGGCTCGGATAATTATCGAATGCAAAGTTACATCGCGTGACTTAAAATAAAAATTTCACATCCATTGTGCCGGCGCGAAGTAACACTAAGGTCTCAAGCCCCTTACACGCAACAAAACTCCGAGACAATAGAATTTTCGAGTGAAAAAGCGAATAGGAATTGTCGATAGTTTCGCGCAATAAAGTGTCTCCCGATTTATAAAAAAATATACACACACACACACAATACCCGAGCGAGCCCATTGGCCGGATCGCGAAACACACGTCGCTTATGTCCCGATCGCGCAAGCGGCGAGAGAGTATCCACTGGCTCGGCTGCTGTTCATTACAGTAATGAAAACAAGTCACGTAGGATATATACAACGAGGCGGCAACGGCAGCGGCGAGCAATAACGTTCTCGGTGTGGCGAGCACGTCACGCACACGCGACGACAAGCGCGACGATGAACAAAAATTTTTCACGTACTCCACGAGGCGAACGCGAGAGAGCTCAGTGAAAACTGCGGGCTGACGAACTTCTCGATCCATCGGAGAACAATAAAAGCGAACGAATAAAAATATTGACAAATAAAACAAAGACGCGGAAGGCCGTAAAACGAGACTGTCGCGTTCCGGCCGGGGCCCAGTCACCGGCCCGATTAATAAACCCGATACATCCGGGTTCGAGGGGATAAAGGGCCTCCGGCAGGAATCCCGGATCTCCGGTTGGACTTTTTTTGTTCACGTTCCTCTCGCAGCGATGACTCGCGCTCCGTTCCGAGAAAGAGAATAAAGCCAAAGAAATACACGAGGCGAAGGCTAAGGCAATTTTTTTTGCAGCACAAATATAGGAATAATAATTCTGTTTACTTGTCAAATGACTAGAAAATCCTGCCGGTCGTTCCAATCATCTCGCACACGTCCCCGTCGTCCTCGCAGCCTCCTGGTATGTTTTTCCCATATAAACATTCGGTATGAATTTCACATCGGCGCTGCGTGTCCTCTCGGCCGGACGTGTATGAATTTTCCCCGAGTCGTCGAATCCTCGTTGGCGAGACGTCCGCGAGTCACGGATCTCCGTTGTCACCTGGCCGGAGTGTCGAGAGAGCCGTGTATCGTCAATCAGGTACGCGGGACAAAAGTAGCTCAAAGACTGGGGCCCAAGTAGGTTAACAGGTTTCCAGTTGAAAGTGGCCTCCGCAAGGATGGTGGTTGCGGTGTAGTAGGGGCAGACCGAGAGCTACACAGAGAGATAGATTCTTTATGGTGGGAGGCAACAACCGACGGATAAACTTTGTGCACATGCATACGGCCACGATTTACGAGATATACCGAAACGGTGTTGCTCACGATAATTCTAAAGTATGGATTCCTTTACCGTGCGAAAAAAAAAAATTCTAGTCGGTGATAAAAATGGAAATTGAAGAGATACAGAGTCAAAGCGTATCAGCGTTACTTTTTAATCGCGGTAATAAAATTATACTTGAACTTGAATTGTTATTCAATAGCCCTTCAAACGGTTAAAAAATTGAAAGTGGCGTGAAATTCGCACAGTTATTAACTTTGAAATGATGCTTATGTGGAACGGAGTTACCTCGATGAGTTAAGGAGGTCAGCGGTTGCGTATTAACATGTTTATCGATTTTTAACGATCCGCGAAACGAAGGACTTTACCACTTTTTGCCGTGCTCGGCGATTCGATCTTGAATCCTCTCGGGTTCCAGCGAGCTCGCGAGAATTGCCCGGCGTAAATATTCCATAACTAGAGAAATGCCGAGTCTCCGTTTGATACGACTCGCTGCTCTCCTGACCCTCGCATCCGTTATTAAGGATGCAACGTACCACCACCACCGGCGGCACACGACCGGAAGTCTGGCCTGGCGTCTTCCATGCACCAGATCTCGGGATTTCCGCGTTCGAACGAGCCATCAGTACGTATCGAATATCTGGTCCAGCAGGGTCTCCGTCGGGAACGTCTGAAAATTTTTCGAACAGGCTTTCAGTCGAGGTTCCATCGGTTAAAAAACCAAAAACAAAAACAATAATTCAATTCGTCAACTTACCGGGAATCCCGGCGTCTATCGTCACGCTTATCGAGGGGGTAGCCGGCAGACCGCGGGGGTCTGAAACATCGCGGGTCTTGAGGTAACAGCAATAACCCGATGGCTATTTCGAGTGTTCTAAATTTGTACCCGTGATGCCATACTTCAGCGACGAAGAAGAAGCAGAGGAGGCGAAGAAGAAGAAGAAAAGGAGGAATACGCGGGGCGGTAGTCGCGCCACCACGAAACAGCGCCAGGCACCAGACACAGGGGGAGTCGAAGAAGATCGGCGAGCCGGCGGCCGCGCAGTCGCCAAAGCACAACGGCCCCCAAAACTACCACCGCCTGCCACTGCCACTGCCTGCCTGTTTGCCTGCCTGCCTGCCAACCCTCCAAGGTAAAGGATTATTTATTCGCTACCACCTTTCCGTCGTCGACGTCCTACGACCGTTTCTTCATCCTCCTTTTTTTTATCTTCTTTTCGGCGTTGTTTCCCTCCCACTCCTCCAGCGAGAACCCGACGAGTTACTCGGGTCTGCGGCCTCATCTTTTTTTATCTTCTCGGTATTAGGCCTCCTTTTATTTCTTCTTATTTCCGGGAGATTCGTTCATTCATTGAGAAGTTCCATCGACGAACTGCGGCGCGTGACACCGGCGAGGAGAAGAGCCGAGGCCGCTGGTCGAGCACGCCGTAAAAGGCGAGGTGCACCACTCGCGCGCGTGCATCGAAGAGAGACTCCGTCGACGAGCCGCCCGGCATCCCATTCATTACTCCCTTTCCCGCTGATCGATCTGCAAGAGTACAAATTATTGGATTAATATCTGAAGTAGAAATTCCTCTGATCTATCGTTTTTATTTTCGTTTCAGTGTCACTTCGTTATTTTTTTTTTCATTTTTTATATTTCGGTACGTAGTGCATTTTAGAGGTTGAAGAGTCGTCGGTGCGACGGGCTCTCGCCCCATTATTTATTTCTCGCCGTCCTCGAAGTGCGTCTTAATTTGCGGCGAGGCTCGACCGGGTGTTGAGACACACGTAGAAACATCGCGTATACTTTTGATTATTCTATAAAACAGTACCTTCGTAATGTATAAAAGATGTTTCGAGCGAAACAAAGTGAACGTTACGAAAGAGAGTACACTCGGTGGCTCAATATTGCTACCGAAAGATCGGAGTCTCGAGGGCACGGCAGAAGCCCGAAGGGGAACCGCCAGTGTACTTCTGAAAAGTCTCGTTACCCGCGCGCTTACGGCACGATTTCCGTGTTACCACAACTACAACAGCTTTATCTGCCGGCGAGAGGGAGGGAGCACAGACTGCTCGAGGCAACGGCTAATGCCCTCGGGGGCAATAAAGTATTTCACAGTAGTTTCCTTCTCTCGCACTTCTCTAATAAAATGAAATTTCACAGTGATCGACCGCGAGCGCCCAGTTTACCGCCAACAATATGCAACTCGGCTTCGACATAAAAAGAAACTACCACGCGCGTCTAACATAAATTCACGCGGTTTCTACGTTAATTTATATAGCTCGGACAGATTAAATTTATGAATTTTTCAATTAAGCTGGAAGCTCCTTTTTTTCCTTTGCATTCGCGAACGAGACGCTTCGCGAGAGAATCCTTGACGCGGCGAGCGCCTCTCGATGCGCTTTCTAATTGGTCTTCTTCGCTCTAAAAATCTCATCCTCGGTTCTTCACCAAGGTCGGATCCGGGCGGTCTAAAAGTTACGCAGCATCGACGGCATCCTCGCAGTGCGTTATTCTTCTTGTCTTCAGATGTTACGCACGATGAATTGTACTTGAAACAAAAGAAAATATATTAATAACAATGCGCAAGAGTTTGGGCAGTAACGAGCTATCGATCGCCGAGCTAAATAAAAATGAGCTTTTTTTCGGCCCTCCATTTCTCTCTAGAGTCTGGCATCGTGAAGCTTTGACTATTACGAGGGTATAAACTGGGCAACGCTAGATAAACGTCGACCTCGTTTCTCGAGAGCTTCCCTATTGCCGGGTCCGCGTCGTTCGACGATCTTTCCGAGTTCGCCCGCGCGCGCGCGTGTGTGTTTGACTGTCCGTGTGTCGGTTTAACGAGAAATGGAAATTTAATGGAAACAGACCGCGGAACGCTGTTTGTTGGTGAGACCGGAAAACGAGGTATATAACGCTATTTTGCAACTGACCGGAAGAGATCGAAGATCTTCGGGCAAAGATAAATTCGCTAAAATCCACGTGCGGTTTCGCGTATTTGCGGCGATGAAAAATTTATCCGCGAATATAACGGACTACGATTTCGAGATCGAAAATATGAGCCAACGAGCGCTGGCGACACATTCAAAAAGTGCTCGAGGAAGACGAGTGAAAAATGACTGGCCGAAAATTGGTGCGTTGCTTGTTGCGCGGGCGGCGACGTGGAGGGCCGATTATCGTATAGGAGAGTACAAGAAGGTCGTGGAATATTTTCGGTTAAAGCGCGAAGTCGAAGGCCGGCGTCAGTTGTCGGCACACGGTGTGTGCCGACGTCGTAGGTACCTCCGTATAGTACTATATAATGTATGAAAATTATTTATAGAAATACGGCCTCGTGGACCCTCGCGCGGCTTCTCTTTCGCCTTCGCCGTCTCTTCGTTACCGTTTACCGTAGTCTCGCGTGCAGTGACCACCGTGGTCTATCCCTTGCTGCTCCGCGTCCTCCCGCTCTGGCGTCGTATCTTCCTTGTTACGTCCAATTGTGCACTTTTGCCTCGCAGATTGACTTTCACAATTTCTTCGGCTCCGTCTCGCCGGGAGACACGAGACCAAAAAATTCCACGGCATCTGCAATGAAAGAATGTAACTATTTAATGTCCAAACCAGGTCCAGTTTTCTTCGTGATACAGATCCGATTATAACGAGTCAAAGCTCATTTTCTTTTAACGAGGGAGTTTCGCGGCGCGCTGACTTCGCATAAGTTCGACAACAATAAGAGAAAATTGCTAGTACTTCTTGATGGTGTAAAAATCTGAAAAAAATCATGTATACTAAAGGTAC
>JAPYZD010003166.1:0-22727 GCA_030522725.1 Ichneumoninae sp. B BG-2022a
TTTTACACAACATTTGTATATTAAATTTAATATACTAGGTTATGCGTAAAAGCTTCCAATACAAGTACATTAATTTCGATGCAGACATTTTTTACAGTGTATGCATCGTCAGTAAATTCATTACTATCACTAGAAAAAAAAAATTAATAAACAAAAATAATCCATCGTGATTATTCGAAAATTGTTTGAGAGTCTTTCGGTTGTAAAATAAAAATGTCCGTTCAACTGAGTGGAAACCGCGACCGCGTGAAATTTGATTTAAAATAATTACGAAGATTCATTTCTGCCTCTATTGACCCCGCAGGAAGTGACTTCCCACTCCGGATAAATTGCAAATGCGAATGCCCTTCCATCGTCCACAGCAACAGAGTGGACATAGGCGGTAGAAAAAAAAGAACTCGTTTGATAGTACTCGTCCACGCTTCGCGAAACGCGCAATAAGTCCGTAAGCCTATTTTCTTCCTGATTTATGGTAATCCCCACCTGACGCCTATCCGCGTCTATCTGCGTGAGCATATCCCGAGTGGCCCGGTCGGTAACAGCATCTCGTACATGCGATACGATCCTCCCAGCAGCATAGGCATATGCCCGATGCGATTAATATTTCACGCCTTAGCGTGTACGATCTCGAACATTTTCGTTGATGGTGGAGGTGGTTTTTTTTTTTTTTTCACGCGTAAGGGTGTTTTTCTCCTCGCCTCGTGCACTTCGGGAGAACACCAGAAGCGGCGGAGAAAAAGAGTCTCCGATACAAAAAAAAGAAGCAAAAAAGTCGGCAAGAGTGCATCCAACCCCGGATTGGACACGCTCGTATACCGCCGAACCCGACGAAGGGTGGCGAGAGGGTGATTTTTTTTCTCTTCTTTCTATTATACCGTGATTGTTTATTGACGAAGTGGACTCTCCGGAGCGGCCCGGAAGGTATATGTTCCGAGGGTGGCTGACCGATTCGGGACATCTATTACTTTGTTGTTTCCTACTTTCGGGACCGTACACCACATGTACCGACACACGCGACATACATGTGTGTGGAGGCGAGCACGAGTGGACGCGGAGAATATTCGACTGTAACGTTTGATATGTGTGAAAGAATGGAGAGGGGTGTGCGTCGTACACACGATACTTTATCGCGTGCGAGAGAGTCGAACTCGGTGAAAAGTTGGAAAATAAGCGTGCCGGCGAGGGAGAAAGAGGATGTGAATGTCTCGAACGGACCGGCTCGGGCTCGTACATTCGTGTATAAATGTAGACCGCCGAGAGCCGGAAGGGCTCAACTTCCAGCCTAGAGCGTACAAGGTTACGTCTTTCTGTTTCTCAGCGAACGATCCGTGTAAAAATTGTATCGGTACTGGTATCCTTCGAACGGGATAGGAAGAGGAGAAAAAGGCTGTTCTGAGAAGGAAAGATAATATCCTGTACGGGATAGACTATATACAGTATGTACAAAGGGTCGATGAGAGCGGGTCAGTTTTGTCCCAAGTGTGCAATGCTCGGGGCTATAGATCACGCAATATCAGTTGTCAGGCGAGCCGAAACGTATCGTACCCGGTGCTCTACGTACCGCTGCTGGCCGGTGCTTATATACGGGGGTGGTACGACCGAGACGTCGACGGCGGGGTCGAGGGAAGTCCTCCTTTTTACCCCTCGAACTCTACTCTCGCCGCCACCACTTTTGTCCACGTGTGTGTGCGTCAGACCGGACTGGACACTGGGACTGTCCCCGAAGTGCGAGTGATGACCCCCGGGAGACTTACCCGGAGCACCGAAGCTCCCATGCAAAAATGCAGAAAAAAGAAACAGGTCTCGTATACCATTCCACCACTCAACCGTTCTTTCCATATACTTTTGGTTTTTCTTTTTTTCCTTTTTTTTTACGTCCCTTTTCTGTAGTTCCTGGCCGATTCGACCTCGGGCATTTATTGGCACAGGACACATAAAAAGGAATATGTAACGAGAGGCACGATAATTCAAGCTTCCACGCGCCCTTTCCGCGGCTCGTTACACTTTTTTTTTGCCTCTCGGAGTTTTACGGACTTTTTTGATTCTCATCTTCGGGGGATTTTTTTTTATTTTTTTTTATCTAGTCGACGATCTTCGGACAGTGACCATTTCGGGCGCGAGGGGAGGAGAGCCTCGGGAGGGGGTCGCGAAGGTTCGATATTGTTTGATGCTCCGACGACGAGGCGCGTGGCATACGCGCCACTCTCGCCCTGACTCCTCGGGCACGGACACTTTTCCCTGTAGACCGTGACTGCGCAATTGCCCTTACGCTTCGCTCGGATTCGACGATTCCTTTCTGACTTATTTATGTGATTGCCCTTCGGTCGATGTAAAACAATGTTCCGACAGACCGCTCTCCGACGCTGCAGGAAAAAGGAGATCGACGTGGATTTGTCGAGAGTCTTCCGTGGAAGCCTCCACCTCCCCTTCCACCCCCGATGGGGGAACCGAGTGCACGCGCAAATCTGCCGTACGATGTTGTACCCTCAGTCCAGCGGTCTTGGATCGAATACCGGAACATTAATTATGAAATAGCTTTGAGATTCTACTTTTTTTCTGAAGAAAAAACTGAAATCTTAAAGCTTTTTCACCGATCAGCAATGATGAAATGTTGCCTTTCAAATTTTATTTTTTTATCATTGAATTTTATCTCGGATTATATTAAATTCAATGAAACAGATTTATCCATAAAATCTTCATCATTTTTTTACACCGATAGTGCAAAAAAAATTATATAACTGATGCATCGTGCAGACTCGACAATGAGGCACATAAGAAATCTTATCAAGGATTATAAGACTGATTAAGGAAATCTTATTGAGACGTCATTCGAGTCTGGCAATAAAAATGCTCGGAACATTGTTGAGGAAAAAAAAATCAATCGCCTAAGATTTACGATACGATCGATATTTTATTGATTAAAATAAAAATGAAACGCGTTTTCAGGCCTAAAATTCTCACCATAATTTCAGCGAAGTATAATAAGGCTTTTCGATAATCCTCAAACCACTGGAACCAATTACCATTGGCATTGGCTCGCTCGAGTGAATCCGATACACCCGACGGATCGAATTTACGGTGCATACGGCTAACGAGTGGTGCTCGATCGGCGTCGAACGTGCGTCATCGACGTCCGAATCGCTGTCGAACCGTAGGACTGGTTTGGCGAGGCTTTCGGGGTAATGAGACGTTTTCCACGTGAAACATATTCCTCGTTATAAAAGTTTCTCGACACGTCGCTTATTACGGCTCCGTCACGTTTCTCGCCGTCGTCCACACTTGGTCACATCGATAGCTCTCTCCGCCTTACCACCGGGAATTCCATGCATACTCGATGCATACTCGGTGCTGCTTATGCAGATCGTGCCAATTCTTTTTTTTCACCCATATATTTTTTCTTCCTCTTCATTCCCATTAAAAAAAAAATTCGCCCGAGCGAGCAACAAGTCGAGAGCATCGGGTAGGATAGGAGAAGATCAGTCGTTGAATTCGGTAGACAAAGCGACAGGCGGGATAGGCTAAAATTAGCCGGAACAATGCACGTGGCCGGATTCAGCCAAGTTGTGGAGTGTGTGTCGCCCCGCCATACCCGGCTCGAGAGAGAGAGAGAGACCCTTTCTCCGCGACACTGCGTGCCCGATTCCTACGCTGACTTTTCGCGATCTTCCTCCTTCCCTCGTTCTCCATCCATCTCTTCTTCGACTTTAGTCTCCCCGTCTCTACTTATTTTACTTTCTATACGTCGACTCCGCATCGCGATACACTTTTGCACTGGTTTCGCGGTTTTCCATTCTCGCTGCTCCGAGTCACCGAGGTCGCGGCATACATTTCCTTTTTTTCCCCTAATTTTGTTTTCTTCAATTTTTTTTTTTTATTCTTTCGCCCATACCGCGAAAGACTTTCTTCCAACCGGCACTTCCATGGGCGCACTATTTTCATTCCATTATAATCGCGCGCGCATCGGCATCTCGCGTTAGCGGTTTCGGGGATCGGAAAGAGTTCAGAATAGAAGCCGAGGGGTTCGGTTTGCGCCGCTCGGAAATTGTTTAGAGTCGGCAAAGAGAAACGACGCTTATATCGACGCTAGACGTCGACGATGCGTCGCGATGCCGCGCTCCTCTCTCGGTATCCCCGTCGTATGCGCATGCGTAAAACACGTACATACGCACGTCGCGAAACCGCATACCGACTCTATGAGAGGAGCTATCTATAGAGAACGGGGCACGCGATGCACTCAGCGAAAAAGCACCGCGCAAACGCCCCTCCCCTCGTCCCGCACGGCTTCGCGTCGAGTCGAAGTGCCGCACTTATAGATATACCTAGACCGAGCGCAACATGTTATTTTTTTTTTAACTTGAAAATAATTCCGCTGCTCTTTGCAAATTTTTTGAATTTTTTTCGATCGTTCCAATCGCTGCTCGAGAGTCGTTTTTAGGGAACGTCGACGAGATTTCACTCTTGAGATTTTTTTTGTTTTTCCCATTCTACGAGGATTTTTTTTGGGTGGGGAGTTTTTTATTTTTTTCGTCGTTGATATTTGCTTCTTGTGAATTTTGGGCAGTTATCGGCAAGGAATTTAGAACTCCGTGGTTCTGATGGCGCGTTATCGGACTCACCCGATAAACCCACAATGTTATGTGTTTTATTTTGCGGATATACCTGCCCGGACGAGTGAGCGAATCTCTCGAGAACTTTTCATTCCGTTCGAGTGGGTTGTTCGTTTACCGCTCACTCACCCTAGCCCGACGAAAATTACTGGAGGGGTTCCGCGGAGCTTGCCGCACGGTATAACGTCTCGCGGAGAGTTGTAGCGCTCGCTTCGCGAAAAGTTTAGAGTTCAATTTGCCGTAAAATTATTGAACGGAAGTCTCCGTCGCTCTCTCTCCGTCTCCCCCCGGCGAGCTCGAATCATAACGCTTCGCGGATTCGTCGGGCCACCGGAATTCACGGGCCGCGAGCTTCGCTTGTATACAGACGCAAGACCGTCGAATCAACTGCGTGAGTTGATCGCGAAGAGTGGTGTAAGGTTCTAGACTAAAAAAAAAATCATACGATCTGTTTGCATTATCCAAATCGCTGCCATTATTTTTTATTGTAAAGTGTTTCCCAAGAATCAGCTCAAGTTTCAAAAAAGTTTCCGAATAACAGGAAGCTGTAGCTCTCCGAGAAAATGTATGGAAGTTACATTCTAAATTCTCGGAAAGATGTATTTTTTGTTACTCGAACAAACGATTTATTATTCAACCAAATTATTTATTATTCGCACAATTTATTTATTATCCGAATGAATTGACTAGATTTATTCAAATAACAGAATTCACGAAATGACAATTTAATATTTTTTAATTATTTTACTATTCTACTTCTACTATTTGGCATTTAAATAAATATGATTTCTCTCAAACGGATTTAATCGACCGAAACAAATAGTTTCTCCCATTGTATCGCGTCTCCCATTCAATAATAATTGATCGAACTGGCATTCAGCAGAAGTAGCGAGTCTCCGCTATGCTAATGATCGTCACAAGAGCCCGTAGTCAGGCGACAGCATCGGTGATTGCTCAGCTCGTCGTACAAACGTAGCGAGCAATCGCCATTCATTCCGCGTGGGTTGATCAAAATGGCATTCGCCTCATCATAGCTGGAATTTCCTGCTGGCAAACCACGTCGCATACCTTTGTCATGGGAATCGCGTGTTGTATCGTCAGAATCAGAACTCGAACTCATCAACCTTTCTGCGACGACGGAATAATCGACGAGTCGCGAAGTCTCGGATAAATACTAGGGAAGAGATAGAGCGGGGCAAAATGGATAATTTTCACCATTGGTTCGCCGGGCATAAAACAAAAGAACTCTCATCTCGAACGAGCCATGCTGGTCCATTTTGCCCCGGCGTACCATTTTGCCCCGCTCTCAGCCACATTTATTATAGGCGCAACGATCGTAAATAAACAGTTGAATATCAAAAGGTAATATCGCGAATGAGTAGGTGTAACAAACGTCTCATAAAACGCGACGGGAATGGATTTATAAATCACTCCAAAGATCCAGCGCGTCGTCTGTGAGGTCTCCGGCGCACACAACGCGCCTCGCTTTACATGTAGTCATAATACGTCGCGAGCTTTTCTTTGATCTCATACCGCTGCGCGGATTAAATAATACGTGTTTAATAATCCGGAACGGCGAGAGAGAGACCCGGGTTCGAAAGATTTGTGACTGTCAGCTTTTGAAGGAAAAGGAGACTGTCGACATACGTGGATATTCTTAATCCACGTATAAACGGACCAACATCAAGTATATTTTGTCATCGTTTTCTGATAGCTTCGTTCACTTGCCGTTACTGGAATCGTCGTTTGAGAACTCGTGTCGTGTCCTGTCGGAGATCAAAGAAATCCGGAGAACCGCGTGAAAGATGGGATTGACGTTAGGTCATTACAAGCCATGAAATAAGGCATCGCGGTCAAAGCAATACTTCGACGATGTCAGGGATGCACAAAAATGTGTGGGGCCTTCCAGCGTTAAACATGGTCATCGAGTTTGTGTTACCTCGTCTATTTCTGTACTCTCTCTGAGGGACTGCCCACCAGGTTTCCTTGTTCATTCGTTAGTCGAGTGTTAGTCGTTAGTCCAAATGATCGATCATCGCCCGGGCACGGGTTGGGTATTACAGCTCGCCGACGAACACTGACTAATTGTTGGTCGTGTCGATGGCGGATGGCAGACAGGGTGACATCGTAGAGCGAGATCGAAAGGCAAGTGAAAGCAATAGAGAGCTGGTTACGGTACGTTGGAACGTGTTGGTAGTAACGGCTATGACGACGATGATGGTGGTATGGAGCCGCGCGAAAGCGGCCGCAGGAAACCGGGGGGTTGGAGAGAAGCAAGGCTCTAGGCTGTATTCCAATAGGGTTGCTCTTTGCTCGTCGTTCGTTCGTCCTCCGGGGCCGGCCTAGGCGTCGAGGCAAAGGGACTATAGGAACCGGTCGGGTATCACCGTGAACGAGAGCTTTTGCATTAATGCAGATGTCCTTCGCCACTTCAAAGCCGCGCGATCGCTGGTACCTCCTACCCGAACCATAAACACACCAATTACCATGGTAAAGGAAGCCTCGGCCAGCGAGCCACCGGCCGGAAGCTGGCTCGTGGTCCGGCGGGCGAGAAGATGGAAAAGAAGACGAGATAAAACAGCGGGGGTTTACGGCTGAGAGGCGGAATCGAAGAAAGCGGGGAAGTGCAGACATAAAACACCGAAGACAAACTTCGCTCCAGGGTGATGAAAAACCGTAAGGAACTTCGATTCACCTTCTACAAGGGTGAAGCAGACAGAAAGTTTTGCCACGAATATGGAAGAAATGAGACAAACATTGGCAACAACCTAGGAATAATTGATCCTAGACTCCCAGCCTCTGGTTACTTTCGCGTCAATGCTAGAGGGGGTTAAAGACAGTCGAAAAATGAAATTTTTAAATTGGAATTGCCGTATTTTTGGAATGATGTCATTTCGAGTAATAAAAATGAGATTTCCAATTTCCGAAGTGATGTGTTTTCCTGCATGATGTGTCTTCCGGTCAAAAACTGAGATTTTCAAACTGCTAACGACGCCAAAACGAGATTTTTCCGAGTGCCAGTGGTTAAATCTCACCTGGATTAATATGTAGGTTTACGTCCCATATACCATAAACGTACCATAATGTACTATTACATTGCTGAATCCAAAGTGTCCATAGAGCGTATGTGACTCGGGAATTTCCGCGCTGGAGATAGCGCAGTCTGCGCTACCTAGCGCGGAATGCACTGTGAAGGGAGGCGGCGAAGGTAAAAACAACCTAGGCATAATTGATTCTAGACTCCCAGGCTCTGGATACTTTCGCGTAAATGCTAGAGAGGTTTAAAGACAGTCGAAAAATGAAATTTTTTAACCGGAAGTGCCGTATTTTTTGAATGACGACATTTCGGGTCAAAAAATGAGATTTCGAATTCGAAAGTGATGTGCTCCTGTATGATGTCACTTCCGGTCAAAAACTGAGATTTTCAAACCGGTAATGACGTCACAACAACATTTTTCCACGTGCCAGTGGTTAAATCTCACCCGGATTAATATGTAGGTTTTCGTCACATATACCATAGAACTCCCATAATGTACTGACATTGCTGAATCCAAAGTGTCCATAGAGCGTATGTGACTCGGGAACTTCCGCGCTGGAGATAGCGCAGCCTACGCTACCTAGCGCGGAATGCACTGTGAAGGGAGGCGGCGAAGGTAAAAACCGCAACTAAAGACGGAGTGAGAAAGGCAACCTCTCGCCTATGGAGGTTTATCTTCTACTTTTATGTTAGATTTATGGGGAAGGCAAATGGAAGAAAAACATGACTGGCGCGCGTGTTTATCGTCGCCGTGCGCCCTTCTCCCTGGCCCGAGCATGGGTCCACGATTCTTCGCAGTCTTCCCCTTTCTTCGCTTCCTTCCTTCGCGTTGTTCACTACCGTCCGCGCGTTTCCACCGAGCCAAATCTCCGTGTGAGCGCAAGTAGTGCTCTTCTACTTGCCGAGGCCGACAAACCGCGACCACTTCGCTACGTCGCGCCTCGTCTCTTCTTCATTGTCTTTCGGAGTGTCTTTGCCACCTTGTTCAGGTGACACGTAGAGCAATAATGCCTGGAAGGCTGCGATACGTACACTTAGCTTCCCATATAGCGGGGCTATGTCTTTTCGCAGCGATATCCCTTAATGCCTCACAAAGCTTAATGGAATTCAAGAGCTGGATGAGGAAAGAACGCAGAAAATTGAAAAACAAATGCCCGACAAGCCAACGCTTCGTACAACAGGCAGCCGATGATATGAAGCTTTTTGCGTAGACTTCTGGCAATTCCGTCACCGCCCGGAAATCACGAACGTAACGCTTTTGAGGACACTTTCACGCGGCCGGGATGCCGGCAAAGTTGTTTCCACATCAAAACAACGAGCGTGTCTTGCGGGGATTGCTCCGCACCGTGGTGTGGTGTTTAAGCTCGCTTCAAAGGCATCGTGCTGGCTGCAAAGCGTTTGTCGGGTGATAACATCCAGCTTCGGTAAGAACGGAGATCCGCAGAAGTAGTGCATCGCAGTGTGTATAGCCCTGCACCGGTGGTGATTCGCGGATGGGCGAGCCGAAGCAATCGGGTGGATGCCTTTCCAACCAAGGTGGCGAATGTGGTCGTTCCCCGGCTGCGTCTCGGCTCCTCCGCCGGTCGGGGATGCTCGGGCGAACGAGAGGGAAGAGGGCATAATGGCTGGATGTGGAGGATAAAGCTGGTGAAACAGAAAGAGAAAACTCCAACGGATTTTCTGCCGGTAAGGTTTTAATGCGCGGGAAAGAAACGACGACGATGCACGTAGAAGGTAACGTACAGTAAAGTGAAGAAGACGAAGAAGAATAGAGGCGGGGGAAGGTACCCGGCGAGGATGCAGCCGGGGGGTGGGGGTGGGGGGGGGATCGGGCTGTTATTTAGTTAATGACTATTCTCTCGCTCTGGCTGCGCGGCGAAGGCGTGCGGCGTGGAATACAAGATCGTGTTTGAGATGCTCGGCGTGGCTGTTGTGTGTGCCTCTGCCTGGTGGATGGCTGTTGCGGATCCGGGTGCCCCCGGATCGGACACAATTCCGCGGGGTATTAGTAAAACCGTACATCGACGTCGTCTTGGTCGTCGTGGTCGTTCTTCTCTGCTTCTCCTCTGCCTCCCGTTTTTCTCTATACAGGAACGATAGTACGATGTTCTTTGGCAATGTCGACAATACTGCGGCGACAGTACCAACGGAATCGCGCGCGTATTTTCTATACCCGACGACTTCTAAAAACGGATCGCGACTGTGGGATGCCATACTGTCGAAGGGTATTTTTATTATCTCGCATAGGGTAAAAGGGGTGAATATGGGGCAGCTCGATTGTTATATAAAGGAACGATGCACGGACCAGGCCATGTCGCATTTCTTGCCAAAAAGCCATAAGCATTTGGAAAAACTTTTTTTACGCAACTTGGCAAAACTGACACTCATAAATTCGTTATAGGGTAAAAGTGGTGAATATGGCCCACCTTGATTAACACGTAAATCAATGAAATATGGACCGGGCCATATTCCCCACTTTTACCCTATAATATATTTTTTGATACTCTATCTTATCATTCTATTGCCAGTTTCTTGGTGAGAGTTTAATGGTAAGCGTCTGATCAGATGTGGATGAATATAGAATAAATAAAAAATGAGGTAAAAAAGAATACGTATCCGACCTCCGGGTGCCACGTCGGCCTCGCTGGGCCCAGTAGCTCGTCGAGCGTATTACCTTCGTTCGTTCTCTAGCGCATCGTCGATCCGCAATTGGTATTGTTTGTAGCAATTTGTATCTCGAAGAGGAGACTCACGAAGTCGCGCATACGTGCTGCGATCGGTTACCGGCGGACACGAGAGGATCCTCGCTTCCATCGAGCCAATGAAGGAGGGACGAGGCGAGGGTGAGAAAGGGTTTCTGTACGATCGGGAGTACGAAAGGAAGAAAGAAAAAATAAAAGAAAAAAAAAACGAGAAATACGAAGCTCAGTAAGACGGTACCGATAAGAATGTAGGAACAGAGAATCCTCGCACGAGGCGAAGGGTATAAGTATCGTTTGTACCTCTGCCTATAGTATAATAGTGTAAGGTCCGTCTCAGTATATAGCTCTCGTAACACAGCCCGATTGATCGTCTCTCTTTTTCACTCCCGCTCCATCTATTTATACGAGGTACGAGCGAGATAGAGAGTCGTTGCTTCTCTTCGTTGTCGTTCGCTTCTTACTCCTCTTCTTCTTCGTGGTGCTGGTCGCGAATCCATCCGCGAGGGAGAGAGAGTGCCAAAGCACATGGGGGGAAAACGGTACGTACGTACTTAAGTCGTAGTTTTATGATGGTGCGCCATTAGGAAAATTTTCCACCATCGTCGAAAAATATATAGCGATGGCCAATTGGCAGCATATGTGTGATAATAAATTCACTATTGCTACTACTACATAGCGACATTTAAAAAATAAAAACTCATTTATTCTGGCAATTTTTGGCATAAAAACTGCTATGAGGTAGGTTTGACGAAAAACGTTGATCTTGCATTCGATCCAACCCTAGAAGAACCGCGCAGACTCTGACCACCGTTTTCTCCTCTAATAGCCGGCGCTACACAGTCAAAAGCATTAAATTTGACCTGTTCATAGTAAAATCGATATGAACACATGCAACCGACATGCCCGTCAAGGGTTATCTGGATCTGATAAATGGTTCGATAGTTACAGGCTCAAGGAGCGAAATACCCCGGATTCATCTTCAAAGTTCAATAACGAAATTAAAAAAAAAAAAAAAATAATAAAAATATTGACGACGTCGTCAGTCGCGAGTATTCCGTCTTTCCCGCACCGTCGTTGTTGGCGCGGTATCGCGGCACTCGGGCGCGTCCGGGAGGCGCGAAGAGGACCAGGGAGGTCGTGAGGCTACCTCTCTGGCGTCGCGAAGGAATACGACCGAGGGAGAATATACTGCCGGCGTGGAGAGAGACGGAGAGAGAGGATGCGGAGCCAAGAGGTAACGGAGGAAGGCAGAGGAGGCGCCGGGCAGAGGGCGGTAGAGGGAGGAGGTGAGGGGAGGGGGACTAATATCGTAACATCGACGAAGTCGAGAATCGAGTCGCGGGTTTCGAGCGAGCTGGATGTTTAATTAGGAGCCAACGAAGCCGAGGAGCACCAACAGCTACGGTAGCCAGCCGGCGAGGTATACGATCAGCAGCATCATTGCCGGCCGAAGGAGAAAGAGAGCGAGAGTGAACGAAAGAGGTGGGCAAAAAAAAAAAATCCCGAGAGTAAGAAGAATAAGACGAAGAAGTGTAAGAACGTAACCGTGCGCCTTGGAGACACGGAACTCACGTTAAGAGAGACGGAACCATAGAAAGAATTCTCACCACCGCAGAGAGCTCTGCCGAAGCTATAGAAATATAGACACCCCCGCCGCAGGAAACTCATCGTCTCCTTTTCTTCGTTCCACTGTTTCCTCCGTCCGTCCTCCTGTCCCTCCTCGGCCGGAGACTCCCAGAGGTGAAGACTCCCACAGTCACCCCCATCGGACTCGCGGCCTCCTCCTCGCTCCCGTGTGCTCGCGCCCGCGAAGAAGCGAGCAAGCTTATCCACCTTAATCAACCCCAGGCAGAGCACCGAGCGCGGAGAGCTGAAACTCGTGCGAACTTATATACACACAGACACCATACATATATACAAACATACGGTATTATATATATATATATTTAAAGGGGAGAGAGGGCGGGAGGGAGAAAGAGAGCCGAGGTAGAAAAGAGTCGAGGATGCCAACATGCCAAGGAATTGTTTGCGATTTTGTTTTAGCATCCTCTCGAGCGGCTTGCACATTTCTACTACTGCAAAGGGCTCAGTTGGATACTCTCGATGCTGTTGAACCGTCGGGGTTCACCATGGACACCTTGATCGCACCCATCGATTTCTCACACTCGCTCCCGCCTTCTCTCTTTCATCCCTCTTTCGCTCTTTTCATTCTTATACCGACTCTCCGTCCATTCTCGCACGGTCCTCTCTCGCTCGACCAGCGGCGAATCATCCGACTGCGGGACTCCGGTGTGTGCTGGATGTGGATAAAATAAAGAAGCGATAGAAGAGAAGAACGCAAAGTAGCTGCAACGCGACGTGAGGGAGAATGAGAGAATCTTTGTACACGGGAATACACACACATACACACACACATGGTACGGATACGCCGTTTCGCGATGTGTGTAACGCTGTACAGTTTGTGCGAGGAGAAGGGACGAGAGAGAACTGCGGGAGACAGATAAATGCTTGGAATTAGTTCCCCGTATTGTATCCGTCGTACCGATCCAACGGGCCTCCGGCCAACTGCACCTCTCTCTCTCCCTCGTTCCTTTCGCTACCTTCGGCTCGTTCTCTCCTCTTCCCACTGTCTCGACTCGTCACTCTTCGCCTCTTTCTTCGCCACGGCGTTTCTTCGACGGCAATTCGCTTCGATCCGATAGCGAGATTAATCCCGGAATCACCATCGACTCTATTCGCCACGGCGATGGCGTTCGTTTTCGATTATTCATTTTCATTTCCTTTTTTTTACTATTTTTGGAAGCGAACATCTGATCTTGGGACCGTAAAACGGAAGACAATAGTTCGTTGGGCAAAAATAATGATGGTCAATTTTCATCGGCTTCACCTCGCTGCGTAATCAATGGCATTGACGATATCCGTCGTGGACGGATATTGTGTTTCCGGACGACGCGTTCTCATCGACTCGCGGACAAACATTATGTTCCGAGAACTCGGAGACAATGGCATTTTGATTGTACGAAAGTCGGGAAACTTTTTCAAATTCCACTTACGTTTCCCTAAATTTGAATGAATTCTCGAGATTATTCCATTAGCCTCGAGGGCGCGAGGCGCGGAGATGGGGAGGCTTAGCCGGATCCTCCTTCCCTCAATCCCTATGGTCGAAGAGAGAAAGAGTCGATCATTGGTAGCTGATAGGAATTCGATGGGAAAAACGAGACGCACGAGAGACTCGGCATTTTCAGTAGCGGCTCTCTAAAACCTGGAAGCCGCTAGATGGTCGGCGTCGTCGACGTCGACGGTGGCCATCCTGCAGGAATCCACACATTGACGTTGCTCAAGGGGGGGGGGGGGGGGGGGGGGGGGGGGGGGGGGGGGGCCCCGGGGGGGGCTTAGTTAGACCGAGCCGGACCTCCACATATACTGGATATACACGCGCGTGAGGAAGACAGAGAGCCATCCTCTCGCCGGATCGAAGTCCAGTGTGTTGGTGGTGGTTACGGAGTGGCTCTCCGACCATTGGAGAAACTGTTTTTTCATCCTCCCGGCAAAATGTATGAATCGTGTTGTAGAACGGCTTTGAGAGTATGCGGCTAATGGCTCCTGTGGAGGAGTTCTCTGCCTCTTTTCTATCTCTATACCATATGTACTCGTCCGCGGCGCCTATCTCCAGCTCCGCTGCTTCTCGTCTGTACCATATATAGGGAGCATATAGGACGCCGCACCCTTAAATCTAACCCCCTCCTCCCACCGCCCCCTGCTCTCACCCCCTTGTACTCACTAACTCACTCGCCAAATGCCGCCGGGCTCTTCCATCGCTCTTCCCTGCGCTTTCGCGCTCTCCTCATCTCGTGAGCCTATGTGGCCAAGGCAAGCTTTTCCAACCGGACCTCTCGGGGGCACACTACTAGTTCATCACTTTTCCCGGCAGATCTCTCCGCTCCACGTCGTACCCAACTATACACAGAGTCAACGCGGCTATGTGCATCACGCCGTACATATTCGACATTGTGGAAAACACGGATACCCGCGCGTCGATGGGAGTGTGCGAACGTACGTGAATTCGGAGCTTCTGGCACACGATTGCCACCTCCGACTGGCTGATGGTGTCAGTTAGCAGCCGAGGCACCGGCTCGAGAGTCTCTCTCCTGCAACCCATACGCTTCCTCTGACCCAGCAGAAATCTCATTTCATGCCGGAAACCCCAAAAGGGATTAACGGCCGCCATTTTACCGGGGAACGGGAGAAGCGTTCGGGAGTACGATTTTAACTTTCGCGATAGTCCGGTTCCGACGGTATGTGTATATAACCGTGGCGCGGATACGTATACGTCGCGTATAACTGGAAATGGCAGCGGTGGCCAGGCGGGGAAACTCATCTACCGATATAGACGCCTATTAAACCGATTACCAACGGGCAAGCAACCCTGAAAAGGCTTCGCCCTCTCGCGCGTCGATCTCCGAAAAAGGGTTCTCCCGGTTTTGTACCACGGAGCCGAAACCTGTTTCTATGGAAATTCTCGAATCTATGGATCCGACCGAACCCGCCGAAAACCTCCAAATTTCGACGGTCAAATTCACCGTCCGACACAGCCTGTTTATGCGGATTACATGGTAAATAATTTTTTTTCTCCCATCGACGTGCAATCCCGGGCTTCTCTTAACCCGTCTCGCTGAATGACCGCATCCTCGTTTCTCGATCAATTACCATTGGTCAAGAAATTAATCTTTTAGTGCTCAAAAAATGAAAAATGTACACTGAAAAAAATATAATTGATTCATGAATAGTGACACTTGCGGGCTGCCATTGACATATGTAGTCAGTGCAATTATTATTTTCATTCTAACAATTATATATAAAAATGAACCAATGTCTATGAAATTTATGAGAAGATATGTAATAGTGTCATTATCGTTATGTCAAGCAAAATAGACTTGAAATAACAGCGTATGTCCATGGCAGTCCGCAAGTGTAACTGTTCTTGAATCAATGATATTTTTTATCACTGTATTAATGCGCTGAAAAAAAGGTACGGTAATATCGAACTAAGCTGCGATTGCGGGTGGCGAAAGAAATATTTGGTTGATTGAACGAATATTTAGTAGTTTGACCAAGATAAAAGTACTAACTCGTACATATTGTACCACCGAATTAATTTTAAAAATATATTTTCCTATTTGAACTCCTCCTTTTATTCGGAGCCTCGTCAGGAGGGTGGGGGATTGATGCCCAGTATTTTTTGTGTCGAACGGAGACGTGAGCGATGTATACACTCGATAAGTAACTATAGAGCGGTAACGTCAGAGTCGGTTTCACCTAAAGAAATAATGAAACTTTTATGCTCGCGTTCCGGGATCTCTCATTCTGGTTCTCGCGAACGTCCGCCTCTCAGTAGATTATCAATTATTAAAAACACGTGGCTCTCTGCCGGGATGCTGGACGGGATGCCGCACACGTCAGTCACTCTCTCTCTCTCCGTCTCTCATCTCGCCGTTCCGTTCCACGAAACCTGTGTCGCGTTCGAGTTTGCGATTTGCGACGCCCGGTGAACGTCTCGGAACTCGCGCAAGGCATCCCGCGAATTCGATAGGCGTCTATGATATTCCCATTTTTTTTGTTTGTTTTTAATTACAAAATCGCAGTGACCTATTGGTACCACATGCGGCCACGAGACGACGGTCTGACCTCCAGCCGAGAGAGATCGTTACACCCAGAAAAATGATTTATTTGACGGCCACCATTTATTTGGTTTAAGTAAAATATTTATTTGATTTAAATAAATATTTATTTCATTTAATTAACCATTTCCTTAATCTAAATACATATTTATTTAGATTAAGTAAATGGTTAATTAATTGAAATAAATATTTATTTAATGCAAAGAAATATTTTACTTAAACCAAACAAACGGTGGCCGTCAAATAAATTATTTTTCTGGGTGTACAGAACGTTGTCGCTGGACATATGCGCCATACTGTAAACCCGAGCGATAATGGTAATTGTGTTATTAAGGGTGTCCGAATTCAACAGGGACGGAGGGGAGCGATGAAAAGTCGTAAGAACGAGGAGAACGAAGAAGTGGCCATCAGGAGTGGACGAGGGTCATCCGAAACGAGCGTTTGACCCCAACGGCCGTGGGGATGAAAATGAGGGAACCGTGCCACGCGAGAGTCTCCCGTACAGCGTAGCGAGCGGGAAATCGACTGGCATCGAGAGCGTGGGTGAGTACTTCTAACGTCATACGTCATTAGATCGGAACTTTGGCCGCTGTTGCCCGCTGCCGATGCAGGATTGCTTCGACGAACTGCCGTAGTGGGAGTTAGGGAATCCGCCAGATGCTACTCTGCAGCGAAACGCGGCCAATGTGTGTGCGTGTGTGTGCGCGTGTACCGCCGCGAGAACGGTGGCCAGGGGGGAAAAGAGTGAAATAACTGAGTCGACGAACACTTTCGCTCCTTCGGATATCTCCTGGAACAGGTCAAACTCTCTTTCACCGTCTCTCTTTCGCGCCGTAGATCTCCCCGATTCGCCCTTTCCGCAATAATGTAACGAGATATATCTTTACAGACTTGAGTCTATCGTAGCCTGACGAGCCGTGAGAATTTATACACGGAATCGCAATGCGCGCCGTGGCTACCACGTGCGAAAAAGGGTTTGTGTTTTCGTATCGCGTTACACCCATCTCGCCTCTTCTAACTCGACCGCTTCGACAAACGGGTATTGTGTGTTCCGCGTGTGCAAACATTGTCGAGCATGGGTGTGTAAAGATTCGGTGTGGGATGTTTTTTTCGTTGGTTATTCGCGGAGAATGGGACAAGTCGGACCGCACAGTAAATAATGGGAAATTTACGTAACCATTATGACATTCTAGGATCTTAGAGTGTCACAGTGGAAGGTGCAACTTCCGACTATTCCGTGCGTTGCCTTCGACTTGCCCCTTTTCCATATAACCCTTGAAGTGTTTTCATTAATCGCTAATTAATTTTCTGGATGAGTCATGCATTGAAGATCATGTCAATGATCCGATAATAGTTCATCTTCCTGCTGACAAGATAATAAATGATAAAACTTACAAACATGGCCAGGTCAATATATCATTGATTCGCATGCTAATCGGGATTAATAAACATTTTTCACCGTT
This sequence comes from Ichneumoninae sp. B BG-2022a, assembly GCA_030522725.1. Classification (NCBI taxonomy): domain Eukaryota; kingdom Metazoa; phylum Arthropoda; class Insecta; order Hymenoptera; family Ichneumonidae; species Ichneumoninae sp. B BG-2022a. The sequence continues at coordinate 17,488 of JAPYZD010003166.1, forward strand.
GAAAAATGTTTATTAATCCTTAATTAATTTTCTGGACGCGTCGTGCACTTGTCGGTAGGCAAAATAATATATGACAAAGGTAGCGAATGCGGTCACGTTCACGTATCATTGATTCACGGGCTAATCGTGGTGGGCCAGATTTGCCACTTTCATCGTATCGCTATCTCAACGATTCCTCCAATTCTCAAAATTCCACCAAAAATTAATATAATGACATACAATTGACAAACAACGATTAAGTTCCCGAATAAAAAAAACACTCCTCTCATCGACCATCAAGATGAGTCTGCGTAACAAGGCGCCTCTCCGGAGTTTCAAACAACCGGCCGAGGTTGGAAACGAGGTGAAAGGATGAGAAGCGGAGCATAATGGGCTGTAGCAGTGCGTATGAACGTTACTGACCATAACCTTCGAAATATATCACTGTGGATCGATAGCAACTGTACCGTTGTGCAGCGGTGCTGCTACGGCGCTGATGATGATTGCGAGCCCACATGTTCCAAACTCACGCTCATCTACTAAACTCGGTCCCGAGAGGAATAAAGAGGAAGATAGATGGAATGGTGAAGCGACGCAAAGGATCGAAAAACGGGAAACACGGTTGAGGGGGGATGGTGGAAGAGGGGGGGGGGGGGGTGGTCGGGTTTGGAGGCCACCCCGGATTTTGAAGTCCACTCCGAACGATGGACCGTGCGCCCTTCGCTCCAGCGGCACAGAAAGGATAGCCCGATGTAGTACGGCACTGATAGGAATAGTGTAGAAATGGAGGACGCGCGACCCCCGGCACACACTCAGCCCCGGTCGACGAGTAGCGGCGCACCCTTGACAAATCAATTCGGACATAACGTTGTAAACACGATGGGCCCGAAGACGAGAAAGCGAGAACATGGAGAGAGAAACCGAACGAGATCAGAGAATAGAGAAGGAGCGGGATGGTTGCTGCCGGGAGTTTGCACTGTCGTCTATGGTTCGCGCTCGCTGGATACTTGGACTCTCTTCAATGCCCGACCGTTCGAGAGAGATTCAACGTGAAGTATACGCCGGGTTACTCTCGCGGCAATGGAGAAAGTGGGAGAGAGATGTAATGCGGAGAATTCGTTCGTCCAGTATTTGCGACGACACGCTTCTAAATGTCCATTTCTCGACAAACAGTTTTACACATTTTTTGTACACCCGATTCGGACACTCAAGCGTCGGGATTTTTTTTTTTTTCATGTGGGGTAAAAGTGGTGAATATGGACCGTCAGATGCGCCATTGAATTGCGTAATAATCGAGGTGGGCCATATTCATCACTTTTACCCCAAAGAGCGATTTTCAAAAAATCTGAAACACGTAAGAAAAGAAAATCCCTATAAAAAATCCGTATAAGAAAAAACAAAAGAAATCCGTATAAAAATGATTGATGTCGATTGATATTTTGATCGATTAGTATTGAAATAATTTATAAAGATTTTGGCGAATAGCATTTAGCTTTCGAAATTTTAATAGTAGATACGGAATGAATTACCGAGAACATAATGAGAACGAGCAGCGAATAGTTTGTCGGAAGAGTTTCCAATAAGAGCGTCTGCCGATACGAATCGGGACATGTTCATCGGGCTATCGCAATCACGCCCAGTCTCTTCTCTTTCATCTCGTCCGAGTGATGCACCGACGTTGCCCTTCGCATTGCCGCTGCCCGGAGGCTGTGAAGCATGAGATGCTCGGGCAAAAATTTTTATCTATGAACACCGAAGAGGCACTCGAGAATTGCGTTCCGCGTTTCAAGAGCGAGTAATTGAAACGCCGCTTCGCTTGGAAGGGTGCGAGGTGCTCGACGAAACGTTGTCGCCACGGACGCGCGCTAGAAATAACGAAATGGACATTGGACACTCGTCGTTTCAGCTCGGGTCAATGGCAAAAGATATCAATCTACCCCGTCAACGAACCACTTCGATTTCAGCAATTTTTTTTTTACGAAAGAATTGCACTCGGTCGCCGTCGAATAAGGCACGTCACGAAATAAATCTCTAGAACTTTTTTCTTTTATAAAAAAAAATACTCTAAATGAAACATTTCTTTCTCAGCCAAATTGTTCACTCTCTCGACATTGATAAATTCGTGTTTTTCTCTCGTCGATTCTCGAGCCCATCACAATACGGAACCACCGAGTATGGTTCGAAGTATTCGCACCTATAAGTTGCTCCGTTTTTATTTTTTTTTCTTATTTCTAACGCGAGAAATGTAATTTCATAAGTGGAATCTAGCACGCGGGGATTAGATAGGACCAGGAGTATTGACCAGGAGTGGTAACAGCAGTAGGAGAGTACACAGTAGGTAGAATATAGCAGCAGACGGCCGGGACACGCCTAGACATAAACCAAACAGAATCGTGTACTACGTCGGTGGTAAGCATATATACGTCAATACGTGTAATTCCAACAGGGAATGGGTAGTTTGGCATGCCGTAGAGGGACTCTGCTCTGCTCTCACCAAAGCTTCGATATAGCAAGTTTGGTGTATAGCGCGCGGGCGCGCTACCTCTCGCACCGGATAACGCCAGTTCGCCTGGGCCACGTTACCTATTGCACATACAGTATACTCTATAGAGTATACAGTACTAGTATGGAATGGGCAGTTTACGAGAGGGAGAGAGACAGAGGGAGAAAGCGAGGCAGAGAGAATTTCATGGGGTTGGGGCATTTGGTTTCCTAGCAGCAGCGGCAGCACTGGCAGTAGCTGCGGACACTATGGCCTTCCGTGGATAGCCAGTATAGACCAGGCCAGGATTAGTGCTGATTGGTCCAGCATTGGCGTGATTAGAGATGTTATCAGGCAACCGGACCCAATGCTATCCCCTCGGTTGCTTTCGGCACGTACCACTACCACCGCATGAACGTGTTTGACGATTCAATGGTTTTTTTTATATTATTTTTATACGATTACGATTTTTTTTTCAGAATTTTCGCCATCCCGAATAGTGAAAAGGCAACCCGAGATGCTTTGACAATTTTTCTCGTTTCCCATTCGCTGCTACACTGAGAGAAGGATCTGATAGAAATGTCCATAAATTTGGTACATATCGACAGAACTTTCAGGTATATGGGAACTATAGCGACATTCTGGCAAACATTCCTATTAAAGTTGGCACATTTTGGTAGAAAATATTGTAATGTTCGCTATCGCCGATATTACCCGAATATCGCGTAATTTCTGCTAGAATGTAAGTTCTTCTTACTAAAAAATGTAGTAATCGGTGGCGTTGTAATCGCGGACCGTTTGTTTTAGTTTTGTAGGTTAGACCGGTATATTATGTCGATAAAATTTTTTTATGTATGTATACATACATTAAAAAATTTGATCGTCGAAATTCTCATTTTTCATCCGCGGAATTCTTAATTTTATCCACGAAATTCTTAGTTCTATCCACGTAATTGTCAGCAAGATGCGCAAAATTTTGCCAACCTGCCTTTTTGAAAATATTGCCATATATGGGTTGGGTAAACATTACTATGGCGTCTGTGAAAATTTCACATATCGCTAGTGGTGGCGCTGAGGTACGATGTTGCTTAGTCGAAATTTACCATACGATGATTTGGTGCTTTTCAAGATACTACTCAAAATTAAATGAGAAACTGACCATAGTCTCACTTCTTAGACCGTTCGCTTCGGCATTTATTTCGATTGAGATTTTTTTTTAATGTTCATGCCAGATTGAATTATATTGAATACTCAGCCGAGTCACGTCGAACATGTACGAGGAAAAACGATACCGAGAAAAGTGTTGAATTATCGGGTAAATAATAATGCAACGGAATATACGAAAAAAACGTTCCGACACCCATTGTTTTCTCCCCACCGGATGAAAAAACCCATCATATTGATTACCGACTCATTATATTCGTTTATGAGGGTCAAATCGATGAAACCGAACAACAGTCACATCGCGAGTCGAGCGCGGGGTGTGCGCGACGCCGCGTCTCGACTGCCAATTAGCAGCTTATCGCTTATAGGTTTTCGATATTTTTCCCCCTGTGCACATAGTGTGCCGGGACGAGCGGAGAGAGGTTCGTTCCTCCATCGGTCAAGTTTTCGGAGCGAACTGTGTGTCCACAGTTGCAGCATCTCCCTCGCTCTCTTTCTCATCCCGAGGCGCGTTGTTGATTTTCAATCGCTTGCCGCTACTTCGCGACTCGGAGATAATTACTATTGATACAAAAAAAAAAAGATTTATCGACGATTGGGAATAGTTGGAAGAAACCCGATAGCCAATTATAGGCTGAAGTTATATAATGAATAGAGAATATAAGTTTTCCCAAAAAAAAATAAAAATAAAAAAAGATCGGCAAATTAAAATGTACCTCACGATTTTACGTCCCCATTCCCCGTATCGCCCGAACGTTTGTGTATGTTCAACAGCGAAACCAGACACGAACACGCACGGGAGAGCCGGCGACCTCGAAGGGTGCTAATATATATGAGCAGGTAAAACAAAAGGCTCGGACAAACAACGAACGGCGATGTGTCTATCTCAAGGGTTGCGGCGTCGGTCCCGTCGGTTCTCACTGGCACGGCGTCCCGACAAGGGGTTGTACCGGCCGCGTGGGATGAGAGTGGAAAGAGAGGGTTGCGATGCGCGGCACCGGGCATAGCCGTTAAGGATATACGGCGAGGCTTTTAGTTTCGTTAATGGCCTTCCTCGCAGACCGATAAGTGCCACGATCTGTCTCTCCGGCTCTGCTTACTTTACACCTTTCTACACTGATCAACGAAACTGCTGCGTCACCGTTTGTACTTTTCAGCATTGATTCGGATGTTTTTTTTTGTTTGCAATATTGAAAAAGAATAAGATTGAGGTCGATAGTGAATAAGGTTGTATCAGGCAATATGATTTTCATATTTTCTTATATTATATACTATAGGGAAGAGCGGGGCAAAATGGGGCAACGGGGCAAAACGAGGTTTTTGGGCAAAACTAAATTTTCCAATCATTTTTGGATCGGACAAGGTAGCAAAACGGGGCAGAAAAGCCTGATGCGTCGATGGGGCGAATTCGGGCATCCAAAAATGATTGGAAAATGACGTTTTGCCCTATGCCCCGTTTTGCCCCGCTGCCCCATTTTGCCCCGCACTACCCTATATAATTTATAATTGTAAACTATATTTTTTATTTATTTTTTATTTATTTTTTATTTATTTTTTATTTATTTTTTATTTATTTTTTATTTATTTTTTATTTATTTTTTATTTATTTTTTATT
>JAPYZD010003167.1:0-16221 GCA_030522725.1 Ichneumoninae sp. B BG-2022a
AGAAACCGTCACTTCGGGTTGCAAAATCTCAATTTGAGAATTTAGATTTCATAAGTAACGTCACATGGGAGAACGACACTTCCGGTTTGACTATTTTAGTTTATAAGCAGAAGTGACGTTATAGGAGAAAACATCACTTCCGGTTTGAAGATCTCAGTTTTCGAACAGACGTGACGTTCTAAGGAAAAACGTCACTACCGGTTTGAAAATCTCAGCTTTTAACCGGAAGTGACGTTACAGGAGAAACCGTCACTTCGGGTTGCAAAATCCCAATTTGAGAATTTAGATTTCATAAGTAACGTCACATGGGAGAACGACACTTCCGGTTTGAAAATCTCAGTTTTTGACTAAAAGCGACGTTATAGGAGAAAACGTCACTTCCGATTTCACAATCGCAGTTTTTGACCGGAAGTGACGTCCCAGAAAAAAGTGTCACTGCTGGTTTGAAAATTTCGGCTTCAGACCGGAAGTAAAGTTTAACATGGTAAACATGGGAAAACGTCACGTCCAGTTCGAAAATCTTTATTTTTTATTATCGGATGTGGCGTTTTCCCGTATCCGGTCAAAAGCCGAGATTTTCAAACCGGAAGTAAAGTTTTCAAACACACATATTTTCTTTATTCTACCCAGACAAAGGTTTCTCACGAGCAGTATCCAGCTTCAGCTCTGTACAACAAGTGATTCGTCGAGCGAATAAAATGAACAAAAACACCCTTCGATCATTTGCCATGAATTTCGTGCCATGGATTTTTTTTCGTCGTTAGGAATCGTAATGTTCCCTGCGAGCTACGACCTGAATTCGCGAGGACTATAGATGCTGTATAGAGGTCGTCGGTAGGGCTGCGAATACCACCTCTCGATCAGCCTTATCTATATTAAAAATCTCAGGCTCCGCGTGTTTTTATTTTCCGTTACACTCGGTAGATTACACTCTTCCCGCTTGTCTTATCCTCCGGCTCCCTGTCTTGTTTACGAGTCACACGGGGTATCGTATTGCTCGGGAGCAAAGAGCCGCTCGAACAATCGGCAAATATTTAACACCGTAGACCGAGGTCCAAAGTTTCTTTCCCGACCGCGTAACGAGCGACTCGTCGAAAGAACGGGACACACTTAAGTCCGATGGAACTACGCTCGCACTACTTAAACAGTGATTTCGCGGCTTCACGCAGCGAGCCCGGTGTTGTTCAGCATCGCGACGGGGCTACGCGATCGAAGGTCGTGATACGCACGCGTATATATACACATTTTTTTCCTACGACCCAGATCCCTTTGTTAACGCCAGCCTAAATTACGCCGTTCTACTGTACCGCGAAATCACCAAACCGTCAAACTAATTAGCGCTCTCTCGAGTTCACTATAGTTAACTTCTTTTTATCATACCGCTGCTTTGCATTCCGTGTATCGTACACACACTCAGAAAACTTTGATACAAACTATAGTCGCATCCGCACGTAATTCCTCAAATCTATCAGGTTCCGTGTTTTCTACCCGCCATTTTTCTTTTTTTCCATTTTTTATGGTCATACCATGTACCATTATAATGCTCGTATATATAATATATATGTATATATATATTCTTTTCCTATGATTCAGAGCCCTTTGTTAACCGCAGCCTTAAATTACGCTGTTCTACTGTACTGCAAAATCACCAAACCGTCAAACTAATTCCTTAGCGTATTCTCGAGTTCCCTATAGTTAACTTTTTCATCATACCATTGCTCTGCGTTCCGTGTCTTGTACACAACACTCAGAAAACTTCGCTGCAAACTATAATCGACTACGCACGTAATTCCTCAAATCTGTCTAAACCCATGTTTTTTATCCATCGTTTTTACGGTTTTACTGTATATCATGTAATGCACCTATATATATATATATATATCTTATGTTTTTGTTCTACAATTCAAAGCCTTTTGTTAACGGCAGCCTAAATTACGTCGTTCTACTGTACCACAAAATCACGAAATCGTCAAACTAATTCCTTAGCGTACTCTCCATATTCAGTTTCCAAATCGTTGGCTTTTAACAATGTATCATATTGTAAAAATGAACGCGGAACTTTTTAAAATATAATAATTTACAATATATCATATTGAAAATTATATGCGGAACGTTCTTTCCGTTCCGCATATGATACAAAACATTCAGAAAAAATCGCTACAAACTGCAGTCGTCTCTACACATAATTCCTCAAATCTATCTAATCCCAAGTTTTTCTATCAACCGTTGTTTATTTTCTTATTGTTATGGTTATACCATATACCGTATAAGTCCGGTACATATACATATATATATATTTTTTTCCCTCCACCCAAAGCCCTTTGTTAACGGCGGCCCAAATCACGCCGTCCTACTCTACCGCAAAATCACCAAGCCGTCAAACAAATGCCTTCGCTTGCTCTCCATGTCCAGTTTCCATATCGCTGACAGTTTCGTTAAACATATAAACCCGCTCTTTACGTTCCGTCTGTCGTACAAAACACTCGGAAAACATCTCCGCAAACTGGTCATCTCCTCACGTAATTCCTCAAATCCATCTGATGCCATGTTTTCCAATCCGCCATTTTTCTTTTTTTTTCTTTACAGATAGTTACATACCGTACGACTAATATCGAATTCGTCGGGCTTTCCCTTCGCAACGCAGCGTCCGCGACGCACCGCCCAGATTACACGGTATCACATTGTGCACGGAGAAAGTATATACTATGTCCAGCAATGCAGGGGGTGTTATTGCCCGAGTGCGTGGAGGAGGCACGAACGAAACTAGCGTTATAGTACAGTTCCGATTGCCGGCGGCTCGTGTGCTGCAGTAGCGCTCGTGCGGGCGGGACTGACCGTTCTTCGGCGATCCGTTCGCTCGCCTCACGGCCGGCACACAACACGAAAAAGTGGAAGCGTCCGTTTGAACACAGTAGCAGCAGCGGCAGCGGGCAGCAGTGTCGGTAGAGCGGCCCTTGGGTCAGTCAGTAAGAAAGCGTTCGCGCTCACGCGAAGACGTTAGGCCTCTCCGCTTCGAGGAACCCCCGGGTGTGCACGGTGTTTTCCTGCGGCTTTGACTCTTCGTCTCGGGACGAGCTCCTCGCACAGTTCTTTTGTTTTCCACCGCATCGCCGTCTTCCCGAGGAAACGAGGAGTATCGACCAGTGTGCGAAGCGACCGATCGGCACTTCCGGTAAGAAAGAGCGTCGAATCGTTTACATTTAATTAAAAGAAAACAAAGGAAAAAAAAAACTAACTGGCGGCCGACGTGAGAGATCGATGCAGAGACTTCACGGCCGGTGAGAAAAATCACTCGCTCTCGAGGCTCTCGAGGCGCATTGTCTTGTTTCGAAGAATTAAAAATAATAATAATGGTAAGGAAAAAAATCGTTAATATATTCGGCTCGCTCGTTCGATTGTTCCGAGCGTTTAGAAGTATTCGGGAAGCATTCGCTGCACACGCGACTTTTACACGTGCGGTCGGTAAAATTGCCCTTTGCACGCTGTAACTGTGTACATGAATGTAGGCGCATTTTTAGTGCGCGATGTACAAATCGTACGGCAATTCGACTCGAGACCGCAGCCAACGGCGTGGAAAAAACGAATAAAATATAATTGAAAAAAAGGAAAAAAAGTTGGTCCGAGTATCGTTACGGGCCGGCGATCGGCTTCGCACCACCCGCGTACCATCCGAATGTGCAATATATTTAACCGTAACGCTTGATGCGGATCCGATAGGATCGCATGAGTTATCGCAACACGTTCTTGCGTAGTAACAAAAAAAAGGAAACGAGGCAAAAAAGAAAAGGAACATAAAAAATTATGTGTAACCCCATCGTCTCGTGGAAAGCACATAGAAATCATATTGCATGCCTCCCCCGATTGAATGTTATTAGTAAACCCATTAATTACCCGACGAATAGCATTAACGCTTTGCTGCCGCTATTTTTTTTCCTCGCTCTCTCGCCCCCCTTTCTTTTATTATTCCCCTCGTTCCTACCGATTTGCCGTAGTTACTTTGCTCGTGCGAAACGACTCTCTTCCCTCGGTCGAATTCACAACCGGAGGGTGGCAATCTCGTGTACGCTTACCGAGAGGCCATCGTCGTCGAGGAGTCTCGTGTTTATGCACGAGTAGTCTCGTGTACAGGATTTTACGGGCCATTCGTGCTCGTCTCGCGGGGCGCCGCTGTCTCCAGTGTACACACTCGGAACTAGCCTCTGTGTCCGCGTTGATTCGTCGGTTAAGCGATAGTCGTAAATCAGTCGACGAGACTGTTTGTGTGCTCGGACGGTGGAGAGAGTCGACAAAGGTGGCAGTTCAGTAACGCCGCCTTCTACTATCCCTCTTTGACGCCGAGGTCACTTCGACGGTTCAAATCTATTACCCACAATGTAGCAAAATGTGGCGCTTAGGGAGTCGTCCTCACGAGTGTCTCTCGTCCACATTGCGGGAGGACGGACGAGGCTAGTGGTTGCGGTTTTTTTTCTTTTTTTTTTTGCGGATACCGGCACGTGACCGTAAAATAGGAACAGTGGAACCTCGATTATCCGAGGTAATGGGGGGAGAGCGTAGGGCGGATAAGTGAAATCTCGGATAAGACTATTATATGCTTTTAAAAGTAACACATCACTTCGTGTAAAGATTAACTTTATTAGTTTATGTATTTTCATTTTATTTTTTTTCTGACTCGCACGTGCACGATAAAATAGGTACAGTGTAAACCCCGTTTATACGAGACAATGAGGGTAGAGCGTAGGGCGGATAAGTGAAAACTCGGATAAGATGGATAACATACTCAGTTCAGACTTGGACTATTATATGCTTTTAAAAGCAACACACCACTACATATAAACGTTAACTTTATTAGTTAATGTAGGTTTTTTTATTTATTTTTTTCGACGACCCACGTGCACTGTGATATATAAGTATGGGGGAGAGCGGGGCAAAATGGGACAGTGGGGCAAAACGGGACAGTGTGGACAAAACTCAATTTTCCAATAATTTATGGACGCCCAATTTTGTCTCAACGATACGTCCGGTTTTTCAACGCATTTTTGCCCCACGCAGCACCATTGCCACCATCCAAAAGTTAATGGAAAATTACGATTTGTGTCATTATCCCGTTTTACCCCGCTATGCCATTTTGCCCCGCTCTCCCCTACACTGTAAACTCGACTATTCTCAGGACCTCGTCGAACCGGGTCCTGTTTGGATAATCAAAAGTTCCGATAAACGAAACGTTAATTTTTCTTTACGGCATTATAACACGTGTATAAATAACACATATGAAAGAAATTAATATAACAGTATAAATTAAACTTCAAAACATATTTTTAACATACTTCCGACATCGACCTCTTATTTCAATCGTTATGTGAAATATCGCAGTCCATTTTTTAAGAACGCCTTTGATGACTGCTGTCGTAAATGCGTTGGTGAATCTGCTTGGGAAAGCCTTGCTGCGTCAAGCAGCAATGTGTAAAGTTTTCGCGCTAATGTTCGGATAACCGAGCGTTCGGATAAAGGGAGTCATGGTTCGGATAATTGAGGGTTCGCATGATCGAGGTTCGGATAATCGAGGTTCTACTGTACCAACGTTTGTCGTCCACGATTCACTATTGCAAACAAATGTTTGTTAATTTCATAAAAAAAATTTTGTTAATTTTACATATATGTAAAACAAGTAGCATGCATATAATTTATAGTTTATATCTAGCGTATCCAGATTATATGTCGTCCGCATTACGGAAAGGATGGACGAGGCTAGTTGCTGTTTCTTCTTCTTTTTTTCGGCCGTTCGCACGTGCACGGTAAAATAGGTACCAACGTTTCTCGTCCGCAAACGTCCTCGATTCGTTTCTCGTTAATATTTTAAACAAACGTTCGTTAATTTTCCAAAAAATCTTTGTTAATTTTACAAATGTGCATTCTGCGCACTTAAAAAAATTGTTTAATGTACGAATTTTTTTTTCTTACTTTGTGGAGTTCACTAGAGCGTGGCGCGAGTGGCGTGTTTACGGACGCGATGCAGCGACCCCTCTTCAAATTTTTTCTATATGTATTGTTGTCGCTTAAGAAATACTGCCCGAGTGGCTGCGTACGAGCCTGAAGTGAAATTGGTCATCGAACGACTCGTCATTCGATGACCAATTTCAGTTAAATAAACCGGACCATGTGTTCAACAGTTGTATGGTTAAGGTTATATTGGAAATTAACATGAACACTGTAATGCAAACGCCGAAGATTACAACGCTTTCGTGGAAATATCTGATAGACGACACCGGCTGGACACCGTCGGCACATTTACATCTCTACCACTCATAAATCTACGAGATAACAACTCTATCAGTAAACATCTCTACCAAAATCTCTACCACAGAAAAAAAAACTCTCCCGGAATTTAAATAAAACTCTCCGGAATTGAAATAAAACTCTCCCGAATTGAAATAAAACTCTCCCGAATTGAAATAAAACTCTCCCGGAATTTAAATAAAATTCTCCCGGAATTTTATTTCGATTCCGGGAGAGTTTTATTTCAATTACGGTAGAGTTTTTTTTTCAGTGATAGAGATTTTGGTAGAGTTCTAATAAGGTAGAGATGTTTTCTGGTAGAGATGTTTGGGGAGAAATGTTTTCTAGTAGAGTTGTGAGTGGTAGAGATGTAAACGTGCCACACCGTCTGGATTAAAAATGTATTTATTTTTTAATATACCTATCAGAGGCTCTGTCCAGGTCTTTCTCTCATACTAATGTAATTATTACGCGCGCGTAACTAATAGCGTCATTAGTCATTAATTAAAAAATGTAATAATCATTAAGTTATTTTATAATATTACAAATTTGTGGAGGTCTTGCAACTACCGAGATTTGCGATAGGCGCGCGAGGCGCGCGATAACTGCTAGTGCTAATAAAAATGAAACGGTCACCGGTTCGCTTTGGTTTATTGCAGAGGGCATTTCGAGGAAAAGATTTTTCGTGGGAGATGCGAGAGGATGCGGAAGGAGGGATTTCGGGTCGAAACGATTGAGGACAAAGCCACGGGGACGAGGAAAACGAGGGAGGAGATTTACAACGATAAATATCGCTGGATTAGCCGAAGACTCTTTGGCTCTCGATGAGCCGTTTCTTCGGCTTATGAGAGCGTGAATAGAGAATGTACACGCGGAAAGGATAACCGGACGCAGACACGCACACCCGAATAGTGAGTACAGCTCATATATTGTAGCAATTAGCTCGGTTATTATGGTTAAGCAGCATCAGCAATTATACGACCGCTCGCCTCGCCGTCTCGCGCAGACTGACTAATTGTTATCGGTGAACTACGCGCCGAGATTTTCTTGCCGGTCTGTTCGCTGGAGTGGCTGGCTGTCGGTTTTGGGCTCCACCGCTGAATTTAATCAACTATTCGAGCATCAACTTGTATCCACTCTTTTAAGCATATCGCCATTTTTTTTAAAATAAAAAAAAGTCAAAATTTCGGAAAATAAGATCGCGTAAATATCGACGAAAATTGTCTGTTGTGCGAGGCCGAAGCTGGGTAATATTTATTATTGGACACCCCGAGATTTTCTTGCCGGTCTTTTCGCTGGAGTAATTGGTCGTCAAATATGAAGAAAGTAGAAAGAAGAAGAATACGTATAAGAAAAAAATATATATATATATATTTTGTTTTACTGGTAAAAACAAAATATTGATTTTCCTTATTCGTCGACAATGTAGCGAGAACTAAGTAATCGTCTAACAAAAAAAGAACGTTAATTGGACTTTCGCGTAGTTGCCGCTGAATGCTAGGGCGGCAGATAGGATCTCGCGAATCGAATAAAACTCGGACGTTGTCCGACCGCGCCGGTGGTTGTGCGGCTAGCATCGTCCGATTGCTGGAAGGCTCCGGCTCCGTCCGAATTACCGTGACGAGCGGTGCTCACTCTTCGCAAGTTTGCTCCTCGCAAGTTTACTCCGCAATCGCCCACGGTAGCGATACGCCTTGCATCTCTTAAGGCTCGCGAAAGCGTAAAAAAATAAAATAAAAAAAAATGGTAAAACAAATTATCGCGGAACTGAACGTAGCCGGGTGCAGCGTTACACGCAGAGTATCCAGAGGAATTCCTCTCGCGACGCGGCCATCGTTATTATACTCTCTCGGTAAAATGGCGCTAATCAGCGAAAGACGGGGGACTTTTTCCCGCGGCCTGTAACGATAATGACGTGTCTCATTTCTCCTTGCACTTTCGAATAATCGCCGGGCAATTAGCGCCCGTGCCGAGATGAACGACCTTGCGTTATTAACGCTATCCCCGACCGCTGTGATTCGACTCCCCATCATAAGTAACGACATTCTCGTTTTCAACAGTGTGAAATCATTTTTCTTTTGTGTCACAAACTGTGTTGAACGAGATTAACATTTTTGCAAAATATTTTTAAATGTCTGCAAAATATTTACGAATTTGGTTGAAAAATATTGGAAATGTGAGAAGTATTAGAAATTTGTTTGAAAATTTGATTGGTGTAGTAGGTGCAGCATGTATATAGCACGAACACTCATTGTTCGCATGAAATTATCGTAATTATCGTTATTCGACAACTGTGTTACTCAAACATGTATGCACATTTACAACATGTAAATAATGTAAAAAGGGTTCGACTCGTGAATAATAATTATAAATAAATAAAAATATTAGATCATTTTTTGGCAAAATATTAGACGGTTTTTTGAAAAATACTAGAAAATCTTTCGAAAAATACTAGAAAATCTTTTGAAAAATACTAGAAAATCTTTTTAAAAATACCAGAAAATCTTTTGGAAAATACTAGAAAGTCGTTTGAAAAATACCAGAAAATCTTTTGAAAAATACCAGAAAATCTTTTGAAAAATACTAGAAAATCTTTTGAAAAATACTAGAAAATCTTTTGGAAAATACTAGAAAATCTTTTGGAAAATACTAGAAAATCGTTTGAAAAATACCAGAAAATCTTTTGAAAAATACGAGAAAATCTTTTGAAAAATACCAGAAAATCTTTTGAAAAATACTAGAAATTGTTTTGAAAAATATTTAAACAATTGAAATTTACATTCAATGTAATTTTTAAAAAAATATTTCAAGAATTGTAATTTACGTTTAAAGTAATTTTTTGTGCAGGTATCGACGTTGGATGCGCGAGTCGATTTAACGGTCGAGCGACTGCCGATGTCTGCAAGTAGTGCAAGCGCATTCTGATCGGCCAGATGAGGAGACGCTGAAGACCCGGAGGATCCGGCGTGCGCGGCAGTTGAACGGGTGCACCTTGTCTCCCGAGGATGAGACGAACGGACAGGGAGAGAAACGACGCCGGAGGTGGCAGGGGCTTCCGGGTTCTGGAAGCTGGTGGACGCTACCTGGAGCCGCTCTCCCCGCCGCCTCCTCCGAGAGCTCCCGAGCCCTACAAGGTCGCGCCCCCGTCCTCGTCGCTCAGCCGCGCTCACAGACGCTCCAGTTTCGTTATAATTGCGGAAACGAGGCCGGCGACACCGAGCTCGCCGAGTCCCTCGCCTACCCTCCTCGCCACGGGTCGAGTCTCGCCATTTCGAGGTCGCGGCTTCAAGGGACCTCTGCCGCACGCGCAGTCCAGGCCCGAGAGTCCGGAGAACCATCAGCAGGGCGGACGTAGACACGGTCGTCTCGACAGGAGAGGTAAGACCGATCTTCCCCGATTTTACAAAAAAATTGTTTCCCTTACCTGTAACAGAAAAAAAAAACATGTTAAATCGTCAATCACGAGTACATCGGTAATTACTCTGTGACTTTATAATCCATGTATTAGTAGCACAAATGTAAAGTATTATTATTGTTTATTATTAATGTTATTATTTTTCACTTTATTTTTATTAATAATGAAAATTCCAAAACTTTACATTTTTGTCACCAATTTATATGGGGCGATTCGCTAACATTTCGACTTGGGTCCCAACTCTTCACATCGTGGATGGGACCCGCGATTTTGTATATGATTTAACTGACTCTCAAACGCAGATTTGTTATTAGGTTTTTAAAAAATTAAAAAATCTGAGTAATTTCTGAAAAATCTTGCGTCATATATTTTTAAAAATGTAGGATTCGAGCCGGAGTAGACCGGTGTAGACACATTGGATTTTTCTTCTAATGTTTTTTCGAAAAAAACTGAAATGAATTATAACCAAAAAATCAGTCTATTGTAAGTTGTCGCTTAATCATTTTTATATGCAACACTGCATTATTGGGAATTTTTTCCCAATTATTGGGAAATGGTATTGAAAGACCATATATATAACAATCTACATTATTAATGTATTGTTTTAATTACTAATTTTATAGAAATCATAAACTATAAAAAATAACCAATTAAAATTCAGAGTTGTATGAAATTTCAACGCTCTTTTCTCTTTTCTCTCTCCTGAAAATAAATTAAACGAACGAATTTAATTTTTCGAATTCCTTAAAAAAAATTAATAAATTTAATTTATTAATTTAATTAAACATTTTTCGAATTTTTATTGCTAACGAATTAGCAATAAAAATGAAAAGTATTTCCATTTTTATTACCAATCTATATATTATTATATCATTTAAATGACTAATTTTACGGTAACAATTAATTATGACAAAAAGTTACCAATTAAAATTCAGAGTTGCGTGAAATTTCAACGCTCTTCTCTCGTTTCTCTCTCCCGAAGTGTTTCAAAGCCATCTCCGAAATAGCAAATAAAAATGAAAAGTATTTCCATTTTTATTACCAACCTATATATTATTATATCATTTAAATTACTAATTTTACGGTAACAATTAATTATTATAAAAAGTTACCAATTAAAGTTCAGAGTTATCTGAAATTTCAACGCTCTTTTCTCTTGTCTCTCCCGAAGCGTCGGTGTCTCAGCAGAGCAGTCCAAAGAGGAGCCTCATACCGCAGCCGACTCGCCGAAGATCCGTCTCGCTGACGAAGACCCCCGAGAAGAAGCCATCGCCGAAGTTCGGCAGACGCGCACCGGTGGCGAGAAAGAACGGCATAGCGACCGGCGTCCACCCGAACGGCGGTGGGAATTTATCGAGGCGGCCGTCCCTGAAGGCTCCGGACCTCTCGCCGATCCAGGGAACGCCAACGAAGCCGGTCGAGGGTGGAAATTCGCTCGGGGCCAGAGTCTCGCCGGCGGCGCGGGTCAGGGGTGGAAATTCGCTCGGGGCCAGAGTCTCGCCGGCAAAGTCCAGAAATTCACTGGCCGTGCCGAAAACGACGGCAAACACCAGGAGAACCATTCACGACAAATCGCCGTTCAAGGCGTCGTCGCAGCCCAAGAGGTTCGTCGAGGAAAAGCGTCCCAAGGTGGAGGACGAGTCGCCGACGAAGATCCCCGTAAGACGCGGCTCGATAGTGAACAAGAATGGATCGACCCAGTCTCTGTCGTCGAGCAGATTCGCCGGTAAAGCCGCCAAGTCGGTGGACAAAGCGGCGAAGCCGAAGAGCGAGCCGTCGAAGCAGGAAACCAGCTCGACCAACGTCGAGAAGCGAGCGCCGGGAGTTTCGGGAAGTCGGGACGACCGCAAGGATGACGACGGACCGAGCAATCCACCGGGTTCGAGATTCATCGAGATCGAATCGCCACCTGAGCCGAGGAAGCGCGGGGACGACCTGGGCCTGATAGATCTGCTGAAGAAGTCGTCGGGAGCGACGGGAACGTCGAGCGTGGTGAACACGACGACCACGACCGCCGTTCAGCCTCTGCAGATCGAGGCGGCGGCGATTCTGCTGGAGAAGGACAGAGCCAGTAACACGGAAGCCGCGAGCAGCAAGAGTGGAAGCGGGTCGCCTTCACCGGCGAATCCGGACGTCTCGCCGGAAGCGTCACCGAAGCTCAGCAACGAGGTCGCTTCGTCGAAGACTCCCAGAGTCACGAACGGAGCTCAAGAGACGGGGACGGGTGAGAAGAGAATCGAAAGCAGAACGAACGAAAACGGAAGTTCCTCCACGACGGTTGGTTCGAGCAACTCCATGCAGAAAAATCCTGCCAAAGCGAACGCCGAAGAACCGAACGCGGCTGTTGGAAATCCCACGAAAAAAGAGCCGGTCGTCGGCGCGAACAGCGGTCAGAGTCTCAAAGAGAAAGGAGCCGGCAAGGACCAGGGAGCCGTTGGAGTCGCGACCGGACCCAAGAAGAGCGTCTTGACGAGAAACGGTGTTCAGGATGGCAGCCGAGGCGAGATGAGAGTCGCTTCGGCGAAGCCCGGCTCGAGAACGGCCACCGCTATAAACAACAGCAACAACACCGGAAACGAGCGAGCGGGAAGTGGAAGAGCCGAGTCGTCGTCGGACAATGTCGAAGCTTCCGGTAAGCTGTTGGGCGGAAAGCCGCTCGAGGGTCTCCCGAGTCCGACTTCCGGTCATCGGAAGACGGACAGCAAGGGGAGCGTGCGAAGCGCGGTCGACTCCGCCGCTGTCAACGAGGCCAAGAGAACTCTCTCCAGGAGCGTCGCTGCCGCGAATCCGGACAAGGCGGAGCCCGACGGAAACCCGGGAAACCGCGCCACCGAAAACGGCGAGGGCAACAAATTTCTGACGAATCACGGTAGCGAAACGTCCCTCAAGTCGTCGAACGGCTTGTCGACGGTCTCGGTCGATAGCACGAGATCCACCGACACGGGCGTCAGTGTAAACACCGTGAGGGGTGTGTCCTCGGCGAGGGAGAAGAAGGGAATGCACATGATGAAGAATTCCGACGAGATAGAGACTCTGAGCGGGAATGTGATGCATCTCGAGAGGAACGGCGAACCGGCGTGAGTATTGAGAGGCTTGTCAATGCCGTTCCTGTTATAAGTCACCCGCATCGATCAATGAAAAAAACGGACTTCCGGTTTTCGACTACACTTTGGCTACGGAGTTGAGATCTGAAAATTTGAAAATTTGAAACCTGTGTCATTCGTTCAGAAATGTCGTGAAACGTGGCTATTTAACGTCCCGGTCCGATCCGGATAACTGCTTCGGAATCAATCATTTTTAATGTACCGAAACGGAAGTCGTCTTCGTCGATGGCGGGACGTATCGAGCCCAGGGAGTTGGCTGAAAATCCGAAAATTTGAAACCTGTGTCGTTCGTTCAGAAATGTCATGAAACGTGGCTATTTAACGTCCCGGTTCGATCCGGATAACAGCTTCGGAATCAACCATTTTTAATGTACCGAAACGGAAGTCGTCTTCGTCGATGCCGGGACGTATCGAGCCAAACGTATAACATGGCTATTTAACGTCCCGGTTCGATCCGGATAACTGCTTCGGAATCAACCATTTTTAATGTACCGAAACGGAAGTCCTCTTCGTCGATGGCGGGACGTATCGAGCCCAGGGAGTTGGCTGAAAATTCGAAAATTTGAAACCTGTGTCGTTCGTTTAGAAATTTCATGAAACATGTGAATTTCATCGTCCCGGTTCGATCCGGACCTGATCAACCACTTTCACTCTACTGACGCGGGCTCGCGAGTCGTCTTCGTCGATGGCGAAACGTATCGAGCCCACGATCTTGGAGTTTCAGAGCTGGTCCTAGCTTTGCTATTGAGACGCTCCTCGATACCATCTCTTACGAGAGTCAATCGATCGATGAAAATCGGACTTCCGGTTTCCGACTCTACCGACACGGACTCGAGTGCTCTTCGTCGACGGCGGAGCGTACCGAGCACAGGGAGTTGGCTGAAAATTCGAAAATTTGAAACCTGTGTCGTTCGTTCAGAAATTTCATGAAACGTGGGCATTTCATCGTTGAAACGTGGGCATTTCATCGTCCCGGTTCGATCCGGACAATTTTATCCTGATCGACCGCTTTCACTCTACTGACGCGGGCTCGCGAGTCGTCTTCGTCGATGGCGAAACGTATCGAGCCCACGATCTTGGAGTTTCAGAGCTGGTCCTAGCGTCGCTATTGAGACGCTCCTCGATACCATCTCTCTTACGAGAGTCGATCGATCGATGAAAAACGGACTTCCGGTTTCCGACTCTACCGACACGGACTCGAGTGCTCTTCGTCGATGGCGGAGCGTACCGAGAACAATACGGTCGCGGGGATAGGAAGCGAGCGTGACGGAACGCTGCGCAAAGCGTGTTTCGTACGCGACGGCCAACCAGCGTTCTCGGTGTAACGCTACCGGTATCACTGTAGCTTGGAGACCCGTAAGGTCCAGAGTTCGTTGACCCCGAGGCTCGTGAGACTCCGCTATAAAGCTACGGTCACTACGACGGCGTTGGTAGCCACAGCGTTCGCGGGGGGCGCCTCACACCGACGTGACTCTTATCGATCGGGAAACGGCGATTTACATCAAGGTGGAAGCTCCTCGGTAACAACCCCGGGGCTTTGATAAATTGGAATCAGAGCTGGGCAAAGTACTTAAAGTACTTGGTATTTGAAGTGCCTAGCACTTCGAGCACCGGCAAAATATTCTTAAACATCATTCTAAAACAAAGTTGAGTACAGTACTCGAAGTATTTAGTACTTGTGGTACCGCGTACTTGAAGTATTGGATACGTACGATACTACGTATCAAGTACTTTATAGTACATTACGATACTAGTGCGATAAAAATTTTTCTGACGAGTGTGAGTTTGCATCGCGAGCCGAAGGCGAGTGTTGCAATCACACGAGTTAAGAGAACGTTTATTGCACGATTTATCGTACGAAATTTTATTTCACAAGGTGCGAAAGAGGAGTTTTACGCGCGCGAAGCAAGCGTAAAACTGCACTTTACGAACCGAGTGAAATAAAGTACTTTTTGCCCAGCTCTGATTGGAATGCAGAAATACACGGTTTTCTCTGCTGTTATAAAGTCGAAGCTCTCCGGGACCCTTTTAGTCCTTCGGACTGGAAAGGACTCGGGAGGGGGAACTTATTTAGCAGCGTAAATGAAGAGACCCAAGAGGGTAAGGTTGAGAGGGCTCTTGGTATGGACTGGGTGGGTGAGGAATTAATTTTGAGGAGCATCGTGAGAGATGGCGTCGATCCGCGACCGCCAACGGAATCCCTCTGAAAGATTTCCAAGGCGAGGGCGTGACGCATGTCGCTTGTGCTCGATCGCCGGACAAGCCTAAAATCGACATAGCGAAGCAGGGGCAACCAGGCATAGTCCCGATGGTCGCGTGCGGCCAAGGTCAACGAATAGTCACACTGACGTATTTCCACTCCGGTGTAATTCACCGGTGAGTAAGTCTGGCCTGGGCTCGCGAGTTTTTATTTTCTTCTTTTTTTGTATGTCGACGCTTGGTGCTTGTGCCTGATAAGCGAGCGAGGCTTTGGGCTCCGAGCGCCGATTGGGGAGGGAATTGAGGTTGGATGGGCAGATGCTAAATGGGCTTTTCTGTTCGTCTTATTAAAAAATCCATTTCGGATTAGAAATTACTCGTTGAATATTTATCAATAAATTAACGGTTCGCAGTAAAAAAAATACTTTTACGTTTCGCACCCTTAGAACAAGTTGTTACACCTTACCATATAAGTGTAACAACTTATATGGTAATCCCATAAGAGATGTTACACTGTTGTTCTAGGGGTGCGATTTGACAAACTTCTTTGTCCACAAACGTCGATAATAGTTTTCTCGGTTAATAGTACAAAAAAAATTGTAAAATTAACAGACTTTTTTTTTTATGCTAATATTCTTTTTTTGTAAAATTTACGGGAAAATAAATTGCGGACGTTTGTGGAGAAGAAACTTTGGTATCTTGTTAGTAAAAAAAAAAAAATTGCCCGGTACCACATCGTACATTAATTCCGCTCATTACGCACGGAACTTTCCTCGAAAGTCCTGCAAAACGGTCAGCAGCTCGTTAAATTCGTTGTTGACCCTGCGTCTTCGACACCGACGTGTCGAATGTTGGATGGACGGACACGAAGTTCTCTATTCGCCTTACAGAGAAACCCATTTCGGAGTACAAATGTCTCACTGACCATTTATCGATGAATTAACAGTTCACAATAAAAAGTATATATATATTTGTACATTTATCAAACGTTTTTTTGCCTCAAACCACCACAATTTTTTTCTCCGCTAATTATACAAAAAAAAAAATAAATTGTAACATAACATATATTTTTTTTCTTTTGTAACATTTACGAAAAAAAAATAATTGCAGACGTTTGTGGACGAGAAACTGTGGTACCGATTTTACTGTGGGTTCTTAATACATATAAAAAAAAGTTTGCCCATCCTAACCGCGTCGTACATTATTGGCGCGTCTTACGCACGGAATTTT
>JAPYZD010003168.1:0-26134 GCA_030522725.1 Ichneumoninae sp. B BG-2022a
AAGGTAGTTATGTCGCTTCCCGCTCATCTCGCATAAGTTCGAGAAAAGTAAGCGAATATTGCAAGTACTTCTCGATGATATAAAAATCTGAAAAAATTCTTGCAGATTAAAGATACTGAAAAGATTAATTTTGCACAATAATAATTCCAAAATTTTATTAACAAGTTAATCAAAAAAATAATTGTTTAACAAAATGCCCGGCAAAACAACTTTTTTTTCTATGAAAATTATTCGTTTATTTTTCTGAATATTTATGAATTTTTTCAGATTTTTCAATTAGCTTTGATTTTTTAATTTTTTTATATGGAAAAAATGTCTGAAAGAACACAAAAATCAAAACTAATTGAAAAATCTGAAGAAATTCATACGTATTCAGAAAAATAAATGAATCATTTTCAATAAAAAAGAAAGTTGTGTTGCCGGGTAATTTGTTAAACAATTATTTTTTTCATAAATTTCTTAATAACATTTTGCAATTATTATTATGCAAAATGAATCTTTTCAGTGCCTTTAATATGCATGCATTTTGCTTCCTCATAGAAGAAGCTATGTTTTTTCAGATTTTTATACCATCGAGAAGTCCTTGCAATATTCACTTTCTTTTCGATAACTTATGCGAGATGAGCGGGACGCGACATAGCTACCTTAAGCAGACGAAAAAGCCAATGAATAGACGTTTTTTATGCACGTGCTCTTATGGAAAGTGTCCATTCATTCCCTGCTTTACCCTAAGATGAAAATGTTTAAAAAGTTTTTAGGGGTCCATTCTACGAAGACAAAATGATGAAGAGAGAAGAAAATCCTCGCTCCAACTGACCTTAGCGATGAGCGTTATAACACGCGCGTGCTCCTGAAAGTGATCGACGATGAGCCGATCGGCCCTCGAGGAATTGCCCTGGAGTCGCGGGGTCGGTATGTTGTTCGCGCTGCTGACGCGTTTCCCGGGGAAATGATCGGCCAAACCGGCCTCGCACTTCTTGCGCTCTTTCTCCAGTTGCTTGAACTGTTCGAAGGTTTGCTCGAGCCTCGTGTGAAGAACGCTCGAGGGTCCGGCGCGTCGAACAGATCTGGCGCCGTTTCGCAGGCTCAATCCTCCGAAGAGTACGGACATGGGATTGAGGGGCGCAACGGGCACCTGAACGACCGGCATGACCGACGGAAAAACCGTCGTACCGCCGGAAACTCCGCCTCTCATGACCCTCGCGTTGAACAGCACGCCAGCCGCGGGTACACCGGACATTCTCTGCATCTGCTGATGACGCTGTTTCATTATTTGATTGAAGACATTGCTGTCCATAGATGCGCGAGCGAGCTGCTGAGCGATGTGCGCACCGGACGGAAAAGCGATTTCGTTAGTCTCGTAAGAATCGATCTTGTACGGACAGGCCGTCGTTGGGCGCTTCATCGACGTTTGATAAGCCGCGTTCGGCGGCATCGCCTTCAAACTTTCGCTGTTGCTGGCAGTGTAACGTTGGTAGCCGTTGTTCAGTTGATAATTGATCTTGGTCGTTGATTGTTCGGCTTGATATTGAGGCGTCAAGTTTCTCGGATATCCTCGAATCTTCGGCGATTGACTCGGATTATCGCGGTGCTTTGATTTTGGACTCAGCACTTTCAACAAGCTATTGTCGATTCTCTGATTATGATTGATCGTCATGGGGTTGCAGTCGTTGGCGCACACGTCGCTGGCAGGAGGTAGACTAAATTCATTGAGGCTCAAGAAACGATTCATCAGTGCTTTGTAATTTTGATCCATTTGCCTGTCGAGTTTGTAGCTGTGCTGCTGCTGCTGCTGCTGCAGGTACATCGTGTCCGCGTGCATCGGCACGTTCGTCATGTTCATGCTGACGTTTTCGTACAGATCTTTGAACTCGTCGTAATTGTTGCGAGAATAATTGTTTGCTAGACAGTTGTGAAGTCCAGTCTCGATCGGTGAGAAGTGGTGCAGCGGCGAGTTCGAGAGGAAACTCGAGTCGCTGCTGAGTTCCGTCATCGCTGAGCCGGGCTTGTAATTCTGCTGCTGGCCGTGGCCGGTGGTGCTGTACGAATCGTGAATGTTCTGGACTTGATTGCTGCTGTAGGGATTCGATGGTACCATCGTACTTCCGATGTTGCCGTGAAGATCCAACTCGTTCAGAGCGATCGTATTCAGGTTCATGTCGGAGTTTGTAAAATTTGGTATATTTTGATAATTGCCGAATATATCTTTGGTGTAGTCGGGCGTGACCGAGGGATCGGACCAGTTCGATGTCTGAACACCGTAGTTAAGACCGTTCGTCGTTGTCAGCAAGCTGTTCGCGATAGGAACGTACTTTCTCGCTGCGTTGTTCGCAGTGACGTCGTTTGAGCATCGGACTCTCTGCTGCTCGATCAGACTCGAACGGTGAGCGTTGCCGCTCATTCCGTTACTGTAATCGTTGACTTTGTCGTGGCTGTTCGTCGCCTGAGCTATGCAATCGTTGAGCGTCATGTTGCTGAGACTGCTGCACATGTTCACGAACTCGCGCTGATTTTCGTCGGGATTGCAGACAGTCGATGGTAACTTGTTGTACGGATAGTAGGTCTGCGATCCGACGATGTCGTCGTATTGATAGTTGGACATGCCGTTTCGACCCTTCAACATTCGCGACGATTGCGCGTCGTTGCAGTAACGGGGGTTACCGTTGTAGTGATTAACGTAGGCCTCTTCGGCTATTATCGGATCGTCGTCGAGGATCTTCGCGACCAAATCGTTTACCATGGAGTTGTTCAAATCTTGAGCCTCGTCGTCTTCCAGCGGAGCCTAAAAGAATTCAAGAAAATATATTTCAAGCAAAGAGTCGCTAAACACTTTTCACGGACCAGAGAATTTACATCGGTCGATGAATTACTTTATGCGTCTCTTAACACAAATAATAAAAGTCTACCTAAATGACTAAGCACAATAATTTTAAGATTAAGGTACACATTTTTATAATAATATCTGCAATGTGAGCCTGAAGATATCTGCATGATACTAAATTTCATTAAGTTATAAAAGCCGTGCTTCGCATTACACAAACTATGCTCGGAGAAGTTCACTTGGAAGATAAAATTCTAGCAGCGAACAATTTTTTTTTTCTTCCTAAAGCAGTGCATTGGACCAGAGATAAAATTTTTTGTGCAGATATCTTAAGTAGCATTCTAGGATGCGGGCAAGTGCTTGTGAGCTTCTGCAATGGTTTTTTTGTTTCTCAAGCACCAACAGGAATTACGGGATGCGTAAGTTCGATCAAAAACAAAGCATCGAACAGATGCAGCACAGCACAGGTCTGTAATATTCTATCCTGGCGTTCGGTAAAGTTTTTGAAATAATATATATTTTTTTTAACATTACAGATAGCCAAAACGTGACCGCTCGATAGTTTCAACCAAATTGGTTGTTGCGTCAACGTCAATACATAAGTCAAGTACATTTAATCGTGCCAGTGTCCGACTACGCGATATACGAGCGTAGAGACGAAAAGAGCCAAAAAACTTACCTTATTGTTGGAGTTTCTGCCCAGTATGTCGTAGCTCCACAGATCGTACTCTCCGCGCCTGTTGTCCGACGTGCAGTTGCTCGGCGGTGCTTCGAACATGTCGAAGCTGTTTTCAATCTAGCGGATACAAAAAAAAAAAAATGCATTAACAGAGTACGACGGAATGAAGCAAATAGAACCAAGCGAACTCAAAAGATCTGCGATATTAAAATAAACCGGAATATCGTCGCTCTTTCCAGAAACCACATTACCCGAGATCGCCCGAACAAGTATAGGGCCTTGGTGAAAAATTGTCAAATCTCGGCGAAAACTACAGCGATTTTTATGAGCAAGTATTATTTAGTGTAAAAATTAACGATGTAGTGCCGCGAACGTCGCAATTGACCGTCTCGGGACGTCGAATAGCCGTCGAATTCTCATCGAAATTCACGACACACCGGTCACGATATCGTCGAACGGGCGGTGACAAAGGGACGAGGGAGAGTACCTTGCCACTGGCGAAAGCATTGTTGCTCAGTATCGAAGCGAAATTTTGCACCTTGGAGAGAGCCATTTATTGGGGTTTACCTCCGCCGCCTGCCATTACCGTTTCACTCGCGACTCTCGTGTGCGCCTCGCCTCTATCCTCCCACCGCGAAGCACACACACACACACGCGATGTACCGACTCGGTGTACGGTCAAGCGATTGGTGTGCGACCGATAGGGTTATGTGCGAGCGCGTACACACTCGCATTTGTGAGGACAGGCGCGGGTGGCAGACGGATTTTGCTGCAGTGGCTTCAAACCCACATTTCGTAGATACAGTTATAGTTGTAGGCGTAACGTGCAATTTACCTCTTTCTTCGTTGCTGCAAGGGAATCCGTTCGTCGGCGTGCGGTCCAAGCGCGCACGACCTATCGCGCGGATGTTCACGACGCTACTGCGGTTTCCCAATGCTTCACGCGAGCCATCGACCACGGATGAAAAAAATCATGCGGTGTAAGCGACAACTATATACTAGATTGCTTTTCTTTTTTTTTTACTCATTCACTATCATTCAATATCTTTAACGACAGACACCGTTAAAAAAATGTCGAGATTGGTCTTCTCAATGTTTACGATGTTGGAGGGGGGGGAGGGATAAGTTCGGATGAATTTGATGTTTTGGTCGCGAAATCTTTAATTTGACGACTCGATTAGTACTCTTCAGTTGTTGGAAGAAAGTAGCGTATGATGCACTCTCACTGACGCTATAATTTATAGGCGGGTGTTGAAATTAAGAAAAGTAGAGCGATGTGGCTCGGAGCAACGAATCGTAGGGTTTGACGATTATCGGTGGTAAGATCTCGGCTCTCGGCGCACGACTGGGTTCCTGGAAGGGAGCTCTTCCGAGAATCTCAACGTACAGGCCGTTCCTGGAAGAGCTGGTATACAAAACTGTTGCACGCTTCGTTGAGCTCTTACAATGATGGCTCGTGTGACCGGAAAAGTTGAAGAAACGATATTGTTTGCCTAAAAATGAATCTTTTAATGGAAAAATTAAGTTCCGAATAAATTGAAAAATTGTTGTAACAATGTTTACACCATCCGATCACATTCCTTGGATGAAAGGCTCGATCTAATTTGTTTCGAGTATCATTTCATCTAGCCACATCATGCACTTTTGTGTTTGGGAAATTGAATTTATATTGCTTTAAAATACAATCAATTATTTCAATTGAATAGTAAAATAAACTATATTTGTCTCCGTACCCGATGAAAATGTAAATAGTACGAGTATGTTTTTCACATTGATAATAGGCTATGGAAATGTATTATATAATAAAAAATATATAATAAAATAACAAACGCTTAATTGTACTTACATTTATATCGTTACTCACTTTTCTAACGGTATATATGCTGACTTGAATCAGCGGCATATTGTAAACGAATCCATGATTTTTTTCTTTTTTTTTTGTCTTAGATGCAAGCTAAGACATTTCGGACTTTCAGATGAAACTCGCCACAACTTCGATGTGCGTTGTTGATGCCGCAACTAGTACACTCTGCGGACATCGATAAAAATACTAGTCATAAAAAAACTAAATTGCGTTTCGGGTGGAAACCCCGCTCGCCTATGTTGAAAAAAACAAAAACCTAAAGTGGAAAATATGGGACAATAAATAATGTAATGAACCATTTATTTTTGAGAGCAAAAAAATATTCATTTACGCACCCTTTCAGTCCATTTCTATCGCACAATAAAAAGAGTTTAGTTCGAGCTATATTCGACAATCAAAACTATTTCATCCACGTATCTGAGTAAGATCCTGTTTTCAAAATATGGCTGCGATCTCAACACTTTTCTTAGAGGATAATTAATTTTCACACCAATTTAAAATAAATTGTACAAAAATCCTTAATTGTTATTGCAAAAAAAGATACTTTTTTATTGCATTTTAATGGTCTTAAAATATCATATAAAATTTACTGGGATGGAATAATTTTTTGTTTAACGCACGGGATAAAGTGGTCGAACGAAGTTTAGTTTTTTTTAAATATTGTACATCAAGGATAATGTTTTTAACATGGGACTTGTGAACGAGACATTGTTGTTCGACATGTAAACAGTGATCATGTAAACAGTCTACATCGCCGAAATTTACTTAATAAAGTACTACAAGAACCGGCGAGGATACTGGAGATTGAAATAGAAATGTGTATCGTTGCAAAATGTTCCGTGTACTTCTTTAAATTTGCATCAGCACAGTGCTACGTGGCACTGAACCGCATTACAGCTACGTAGCATACTTTAATGATTCGTTCAGTAATGCCTGAAGAATCGACGAAGCTTTTCATCACAGATGAGCGCGCGCGCACACACACACACATCGATTAAATGCAAATTTTTGTATAGCTTGTGATACTCTTATAATATCTTTTAGTACTAATACTCGCATCGGGCGTATTTTAAAGATAATATTGATTCTTCAGTGTCTGGCAAAAATAGTGTAAGGAACAAAATGTTCTCATTAGATTCGTTATTTTAGCAAAGCGTGCCTGCCTCAAGCCTGTATAACAATTAATATATATCTATTACAATTATTTCGATACATATTTACATATTTACAGCATATGCGAGTAATCGGAATGCTGTGTTTATGATTTGAAACCGTTATCTCACTCGATACATTTAATAGACCAGATTTCTCTCCTTTCATTTAATCGAATCTATAAACGTATGCTGGCTCAGCACGCCTCGATTCATATGACGGTTTTCAGTCACATGAATAAAAATCGCAGATACTTCACAGGTAATGTCTATGAAACGATGACCTCGCTTTTCATCTTTCTCGCATCGTCCTAACATTGCAGCTGTCTCGCTATCTATATCCGTATGGCTCGTTCGACAGCGATGTGTAAAAGAGGAGATAAGCACTGGTGGTGTTGCCACTTTTCACCGCACTCGGCAAAACTTCGGTAACAGTTTGATCGTCGTATTTGTACCATCTGAAAGAATAATATTGTACATGAGATTACGGCATTGAAGAGAATTAAATGCAAATCGCCGATTTTTTTGTTTCCCCAAAAAAGAATTATATAATTTTTATTTTTATTTTATGCAATTTTATTTTTCATCAATTTGTTAATGACATTTTGGAATTATTATTATGCAAAATTAATCTTTTCAGAACCTTAAATATCTTTAATTTTTTCAGATTGTTATACCATCCAGAAGTGTTTACAATTCCTGCTCATTTCTCCGAAACTTATGCGAAGTGAACACCATTCACAAGAACTACCTTAAACGTAGAATTTCAAAGCGATTAAATTTTGAACTGAGACTTACAAAAATGCAGTATAAGTCCCATGTCGTAAATATTCGTTTTACTTAGTTAATCCGTGAAAAACATTCTCATATTCAATACCTATTATTTACATGCCGAAATTGTTATATTTAGAGTTGTCACGCGATTTGCCTCAGATGTTCAAAGTCGCCGAGAATTACAGCTGTTATATTGTTTACCCAGTTTTTTTTCTAAATCTACAGTTTACTTTCTTGAGTTTTAAGTGAAGAATATTACTTACGGCAATAGTATTGATTACGTACTTGTTTTGTGAAGCACTTTTGCAGTATGCAGTGTAGTGTCCACGTTCCATGGTTCCGTAATGATTCGACATGGCGTATAGGCTATAGCGGTAATGATTCGGCTGATCAACCACGTTTCTCGATTCCGTATCGGCAGCGAGATAAGGTTTTAGATCAAATCCCGTTAACGGAAAATCGACCGGGGTATCCTGTTTTTGGAGCCATCCGTCGGTGTCTCCAAAACGATTGAGATGGATAACGACGATCGGCGCGAGTTTCATAAAATCGAATTTCTTTGTCGCCTCTCGTGGAACTTTACAGTGCGCGCATTTCCAGTCCGATATTGTCTGGCCAGTGACATACTTTTGCACGCATTGCTGAAAACACGTGTAGATATCGTATAAGCTCCGTTCTCTCCTTTGCATACCGAAAACAACCTGGTAACCCTCGAAAAGTCAATATTTTTACATTACTCACATCCAACGTGCAGCTCTTCGAGTCATTTATCGTCATCGTCAAGCTGTTGAAGGTCTCGTACGTTACGCTGCTTTTATTGCAGGTGTTGCAGATTATGCTCGATCTCAGTTGACCAAAGAACAGGTGAGAAATTATTGATGTTTGATTCTCCATCGCTTTGTTCCACTCTTTTTCGGCGGAACTTAGTTGACCATCGATGCGAATTTTGGCTGTCTATAAAAATAATATATATTATATATATAATATTCTAACGTCAGGTATTAATTTATTTCGGTATGTAGTCTAAAACATGATAGAACGAAGATATCAATGGTTTAATTCCATAAGGGAATATCGGCTACGAATAAGCATACCCGGTATGCCATTCTGGAGTTCGACCATCGATATAAGTCCGAGCTATCATCACAGAAATATTTCTAAAAAATATGTTTACTTTACCCAAAAATATATAAAATGTAGGGGAGAGCGGGGCAAAATGGGGCAACGGGGCAAAACAGGCTTTTTGGGCAAAACTAAATTTTCCAATCATTTTTGGATCGGACAAGGTGGCAAAACTGGGCAGAAAAGCCTGATGTATCCGATAGGCCGAATTCGGGCATCCAAAAATTTAGGCAACTATCCAACTTATTATTTCAATATAAAATTACCCTCTTCAAGTCATCATGCATCCAATCAAGTAGAAACGTGAGAAACTCATGAGAATCCTGTTGATCATAGGAGTCGAATTGCAGCTTGTATTGTCCAATCACCACCTGCCAAACGCAACGAATAGATCATAATATCATCATTGTTATAATTGATTTATTTAATTGAAGATTATTTAAATGAAAAAATGTCAAAGTACCTTCAAGTCTCGGGGTGATATGCTTTTGTATTGTCCTCTCCAAAGTGCTCTGATAACCTGAGCTACCTCTTCGGCAACTCGACCTTGCACGGAATTGTTGTTGGTGGTGTTCAAATCTTGTACATAGCTATTATCGTTGAAGTACTTGGCTAGATACGCGGTGTTGCTCAAGCACTGTATTATACTGTTCATATAACACGAGTTGCCCAAATTCTTCAGGCCTGTGATGCCCGGATGCTGAAATGAGAATGTTTCGGAGTCGATAAAAACTTGGAATTGACAATAATTAAATATAACGCTTAATAATTTAACCCTTTCGCTTCCAGGGGAAGAACATACGTCAGACCCTTACAATAACAGTGTTACACTGTACACTGTTACTCGAAATTTATTGTGCATGTACTACTTATCGCAATAAAATGTTATCCTTAGAAGGTCCTTAAGGGCTCAGTATTTTCAGTGTAGATTTCTGAATATTTCAAGAATTAAATAGAACTAATTGATATATGATTGGGCGATTGGTACCGCGGGTAAATTTTGAAAAAATTCATAGCTCTTTTATCTAAACAAATTTGGATTGTTTCGACGACCCCTGTGCCTAGGATAGAAGGAATTTTAAGGAATTTCAAAGAGTTTGGGGATTGGATTGGCAAAACTTGCAAAGATAGAAGAAATTTCAAAGAGTTTGGAGTTTGTAGGAATTTGAAAGAGTTTGGGCATTGGATTGGCAAAGCTAGCCATTTATGTTTGTCAGTGTATATATATCAATTTAATAATAAAGTAAAAGACACTCTTATCGACACTCAACGACACTCACCGACACTCATATTTCGAGCGCCTGTGATGTTGACTGTCCATGTCTGTACTTTCCACAGTATCTGTGACAGCGGCTGAATTATAGCTCATGGAATGGAATTTATACCATTCTATGAGTGTGAGTGTCGATGGTTGCGAGCACGCGGCGCGAGCCACAGCCGCTGCTAATATATATATATATATCAACAGCCTAATTCAATAAGGGCGTATGATGTATTGAAATCTTATCCTTATATACGCACTTCTGGCATTAGACCATCGATATATAATATCTCATGCACATATCTATGTGGCGGGGTTGAAGAAACTAATCTTTCTGTATAATTCGGGGCTGACTTGAGCTATTGAGCTGACATTTGATTTCAAAATGAAATGAGGATTGATCCGTGTACCTGCGTGACAAATGGCAGTTTGATAGCTCAGGCCGTCCCCTATTTATAGGAGTTCCAATTTTTTCGGTCGCACGCACTGACGCACACACGCGAATATTTTTCCTGAACATGACGTTCCCAGATTTTTTAGGACTTTGACACCAAGATTATGATTTTTTCTTTTGTTTTCATGAAAACAACGCTTTCTATGAGTCAGCAAAAAGTAAAATTATAAATGTGCAAATCACATTTCTACGTGCCTGCTTCGTTAATTTTACAATCATCCTCAAATGCCTGCTATATGAGAATGTATGCAGTTGAATGTTGACTTTCAAATACAGAAAACTGTATGCACAATGATACAAAAAATAAAGAAGCAATGTACAAATGTTATTTGCACCATCTTTTTAAATTATCAATTTCATTGGTTAATTTTGGATAAACAACATTTTGCCTGATTATTACCACTCTGAAAACAAATTCCGGGTCGCAACACCAAATGCGCAAAACTCCGTAATTTCTGTTAGTAATTTCCTTCTCAACGAATATATTTACAGCTTTAGACAAAATAAATATTTCTTAAAAAATTGTTTATCCACCACTTGAAATAACTATTCCAATATCTTGCCATAAAATATTCGATGTTACAGTTTCCAAATGAATTACCTAATCGTTAACATTATTATTACTGGATTGATTATCAAACGATACCTTCTTGAAATAGCTCACTATATAATGAGGCACTAATTTTCTCCGCAAATACACCATTTTTTTGTATAAAAATCTAACGATAATCGAATGTCACAGATAATCTATCCAACAGAAAACGGGAAACATGGGCACTGTGAGTTTATCCCTTGCACGTGACGATTCGGATCGAAACATTCGTTCTCGTGTCGGCGAGTGAGCGAACAGTTCATAATTTGGATAAATATAAAAAATATATTTAAAAGTGTTGTTTTATTCCCTCGAAATGGTAAAGTCACTTCGATGTCGCGAACAATTGTCAATGTACATTTGACCAAACCGACGCGTTTAGAACTCGGCTGCCGTGTCAATTAACAGAGTCGGAAAGCGGAACAGTACATTCGACGCTTGCCGCGGCTAAGTTGTTTAGACTCTCAGTCGGCGACATGCGTGACTGTAGCAAGCAGTGGTCATCGGAATGAATTGGATTGGGAAGCCTGACCGATGCCTCGTGTTTCCTCATACACGTGCACCCACTTCGGTCGGTGTGCTCACGCGCGTTCGCTGATATACTTGCTAAGAATCGTTTGCCCACGTTTCCTCAAAAACGTGAACCCAATTTTGCATCGTCACTCGGTCGTCCCACTATCTCATCGGTCGACATTCTCGTAGAATAACTCGAAAGATCTCGTTATCTACGTTTTATGTTGATAACCGACAAGGTCAGATGACGTACTGATTAACATTTTTAAATCCCCACCAGTTTTCTCTAATTAAAACGTAGATTACGTGCAGATGTTTAAATAATCCGATACAATGTTTATTTAGATCGATCGTGGAAACTTTCGACGAAACGATCAACCGGAATTAACAAAATGACAAATCGATCCGATACTCACAGGATTACTGTTGTGAACTACACTGAAGAGTCTTATCTGTACCATATTCACACGAAGCTTCTGTCGAGAAACGTAATCGACTGGACGTCGAGTACTGAATTTGTTTAACTATGTCGTTGCACTGCACTCGAAGCGGACGAAAAATTTTGGAGTCAAATTATGATAGTCGGCATTGTGGATTGTATTTTGTGAGAGAGCGTTGATTTAGAAGTGGAAATTGCGCGAGAGCTGCCAGTCTACTGGCACGTGATAACAAAGTTATCTTAGGTTGAACGTAACGTCATGTGATTAAACAATCATGGTCTCGTCGCTAATTTTCGATAAAGTTTCAATTTGTACAACGAAGCCACATTGTGGATACAGCCACGTTATAACGGGAGATTGTGGGCATTGAATTGATACAAATGTACAGTTTTTTTTAAGCGAACGTTGAGGACGAGTCGAATTAATTTATATTTTTTTAAACAACTTGTGAATTTATGAGACATTAGTTTAAGATTTATGTGAATATTGAAAATCACAAATAATAAAAACAAACTATTTTTCTATAATTTGAACCGCTTTATGGATTTTCCAAACCCAATGTGAAAAACCGTTTGTGGCAATTGAACTTAAGGAGGGAGTCTCACTGCGCGCCGACTTCGCATAAGTTCGACTACAATAAGAGATAATTGCAAGTACTTCTTGATGGTGTAAAAATCTGAAAAAATCATGTATACTAAAGGTACTGAGAAGATTAATTTTGCATAATAATAAGGCAACAAAACGTTTTTTTATGAAAATGATTAGTTTATTTTTCTGAATACGTATGAATTTTTTCAGATTTTTAAGTAATCGTTGATTTTTTATTATTTTTTATTTATTAATAACATTTTATATTCGATGAAGGAATAGAACGTGGAGGCTGGTACGTTTTATAGTCCGAAACGTGACTAACCAGTAATCCTTTAATGACGTTAGTTTTGTACGTCATACGTCGATACGGAGCCTCCCCCGTCATAGGCATTTAGACGCAACTTGCGTCTAAATGATTTATGTACAGAGCTCAAAACAAAGAGCAATTATCAAGCGTATATAACTCGGAATTAGGCAAATCCAATTTTGCAAGTAGTTTCCGGAAATGAAAATTAGTTATTCAATGAAGATTTCGTGTTTGTAGATTGATAATTAACAGACAAGTTACTACGCCTTATAAATACTATCCGGGTATGAACATCATCGAAATGTGAAGAAAAATAAATTTATTATTTTGAAAATGGTGTTTCCGATTTTCCCGTAATTTTTTAATAACTGAATACCGTCTGCTCTTAGTTGCTCGCGCACGTGCACCAACTGTTGCTTTTTAATATTTATAAGTTATTTATGGACGATACCGAAATCGGGCGGATACCTTCAAGGGTTTATGATAACGAACCCATACTTTGAAAGGTAAAATATGAGTCGTAAGCAAATGCAAATCTTCACCGATTCACGATAGCCCGGTCGACCGCGAATTAAACGCAAATCGTCGAGGGTCTATGATGAAACTTTGCAGCCTTGGTATCGTCAATTCGCCAAGGTTCACATTCTTTTTTCTTAGTACTGTAACTTACGATTTCGTAAATTATTGCTAGGTATTTATAAGAAACAATTTTTTTTTAATGATATTTTGATAAAAAAGTTTTGGAAAAAGTAATGTGAAGAACCAACGAAAGATTATTAAAATTAGATAAAAACTAAGAATATTATGCGACTTACCACATCACGGTAAACAGGTTCCATACGATCCGTACGATCTTTCCACGAAATTGTTACATATTTATTGCTTAGACCAGTTCTAGCTCTATTTGGAGTTTGCGGCACGAGTATGTGAGGTTTCGACGTTCTGTCGACGTGAGGAACCTTACGGTCGTCCAGCTGATTCTTTAATTAAACATGAAAATAAAAGTTCACAATCATTAGCGAACTGCTACATATAGCTAAGATAAATTGATTAATTGATGCATGCAAGTGATGAAACGCAATATTTCATGCTGAATTGTTAGCGATATGATCTTGCGCTAGAATCGTGGGAATAATGTAGAATCTAATTGATTACTCAATAAAATTTTGAAATAAAAAAAGCGATATTTACTTGCTGTCGAATTTTTAACTTCTTTACCTGCGCGAGGTTTGGACTAGAATGGGAGCGTTTGAGGCTAGTATTGGTAGACGAACCGCCCGACTTTAATGGCTCTTTATAAACGCCATTTTCATTGTTTATTGGCGTAAGCAGATCCCTTTTCTGTACTCGATTACGGATGTTTCTGCAAAATTGTCATGGTTTAAAGTGCAAAATTCAATTGGATTATCATGAGTTCAATATTTTTTAAATAAACGTATAACGTACTCGTGAAGTTTTTTCCGTTCGATGGATATGTTCTCGAGTCGCTGCTCTATAATACTAATTTTTTTATTGAGGGTCTCGCTGTCTATCTTGTCTTGCGGGCTCATCGATGACTCGTCAATTCTTTGTGACGCCAACGCTTCCTTCAGGTGAGCTTTTTTCGTTTTCTAAACAAACAAAAATCGATTAGTGACTCGAGCCTACGTTGTCCCAACCAGGGAATACTGTACAAACATCGAGTTTGTTAATTAATCGTGACAATCTAGTTTTTACGTGCAGAACGGATAGTCATAGTCAATACATTATTTATTTTTTTCAATTATTATTAAAAAGTTGTCTCCAATCTCTAGCGTACGAATGAAAGAATAAGAGTTTCTTACGACTAGTTCCAATTTATTGTTGTGTGCCTTCAAATTTTCCTTCTTGATTTCACGAAGATCTGGATTATTATCAAAGTCTTGAAGCTGCCACTCTCTTTCGTTCGACAAGATTTGATTTTCAATTCGCTCTTGACTCTTAACCACGTCGTAAAGCAGTGACTGCAAAGTTAGTAAGCCTTTGCAGTCAGCATACTGAGGGACCAAACTCGATGGTTTCGAACTTCTATCGATTTTCGGTTTCGGCATCATGTCGTGGATTGTCAATTTAATCGGGGGATTCGTTGTTTGCGGCACAATTTCATCCTCATCCGTATGCATACTTTCCGCGTCTTCGTTGTCAACCTTTCGGGTATAGTTCGACATTTTGGATTTCTGTTTCATCACTAAGCTATAAGGATCCCTATTAATATCGTTTTCATTCGTAAACACATTCGAATGATTTTCGTGGTTGTTCAAAGCCTCAACCCGATTCGTGTTGTACGAAGAGCGTTCCTCGTCCTTCTTCAGTTGATCCATTGTAACGTCGTTAATGGATTTTACATTGATCTTCGGTTTGGAGTTTCTCGACGGCAAAGGTTGTATTCGTAAAGAATGGAAGGGACTAGTACTCTCATCCGTCGTGAGCCATTCCGCATATTTGACTTCTTCCAATATCTCGTCCATGGCGTTTGTTTCTATATCGGGAGCTTTGGCGTTTGGATTTGTCACGTAGGCTGGATAACGGTTGAGCCATTCGACGTAGCCACCGTTCAGAATCATTATTTTTGCTGGCTTGACACTGGGATCCCAACATTGAAGGATATCCTTCATTGACCGTACTCGATTACCCGGAAACAGAGTATGCTGGGTTGAATTCCGGTCAAGCAGTACAACCGTGTCGCAATATTGGGCACTTCGCTGCTTGAACAAATGGCACGCAACTTTGTCGTTGCAAAGTACTTTTTCGAAATGCGACGCTATTACTCTGTGGAGCAAGAAACAATGCAGTTAGAATCGATTACGAAAAATAAACCAAGTAACGTAAGTAAGCTTGGCGATGTTTTCCATAAACGTTACTTTTTATTTACGACAATTTAAAATCTGCTTATCGACTGTAAGAACACGTATGGAATAACGTCGTTGTTATATATCGAGGCACGATCAATTCGAAACTAAAAAAGTGTAAGAAGTAGCTTTGTAAAAATCTTTGTGTGTCGCACGGTTTATCTTTTCATTTATACAATACTAGAAGAACTTGAGATATTTCCTTTACATTGGAGCAGAATTACTGTATTGTATGAAATTTCGGTAAACATTTGTTTATTTTTATACTCCAAGATTGAAACTTAAAGAAAAAACAATAATCACCTCTTTTGTGATCAATCTAGCACCTCAATAATGTACTTTCATAAATGTAATAATAAGCATCATTCCCTCCCTCGAGGGTCAAATTTTTGTAATGCAAAGAAAATTACCCAGGCTTGATTTTTTCTTCTGGAATATTGATGCACCGCTCCGCTTTTATTCTAGATGTGCAATAATCCTTCTCCGGTCTAGTGTCTATAATCAACCATCTGTCGTTTTGTCGCATCAGTTGAAAAAGATTTTGGCAAGAGATGAATTCTTCTGTTTCCGGTGCCAATGGCTCGTCGGTCGGAGTTTCGGGGAGATTCAATGTTCCTTCCGCAGATCTCAATGACGTATCGATAACATCGTCTACTTCCATCTTTGGCGTTACAGGTGCGAATTGAGCGGTCAACATTCTTTCCAGCTCTTCCAGAGTAGTCCTAACATCTTCCACCTGTAGAATATAAGTTTGTATAATTAAAGTAACAACAATATTTATTTTACACACTTGACATACAGATCTTTTAGTCGCCGTCATCGTCAAGCACAAAAAGCAATTCGACTAGCAAGTTCGGCAACAAGAATTTCTCCGATTCAATGTACAGCTAGAATCTTACCTGTTTGTTATTAATGTACGCGTCGTAATGCGAAGGGTGCTCTTTATGGTGTTTGGTTTTCCGGATCCATTCGACGCTGGACATCCATCTCTTCAGCATGATGAATGCCGGTTTTATGTGACCATTTCTCCTAGACACTTCAGCGGTTTCGCGCATGCGCTTCAATCTTTCGGCTACATCTTTTGGCTTCTTGTTGGTAAAGTCAATCTTTGCCTGCCTCAGAAGATCGTCCATGTTTGGGTTCTACGATCATCGAACGTCACGGTAAAATAGATTCATCCTTAAACGAGTCTCATTAAAAATGAAAGTCTGACAACGAACATACCTGGTTTTGTGTTTCTCGCAGGATAAATTTTTCACCTCCGTAACGATCCTGTGTCTCTCAAGAGCAGCTGAAGCAATTTTTTTGTTGTCGTTAATTCTCAAAATAGTGAATGGAGAAAATAAAAATGCGAAACGATGCATCGCGCCATTAAGTGCAACGAGCCTCGTCGATAATTGAGTTAGTGTAAAAATAGATAAACGAAAAAGTAGAAATGCCTGGTTCCAAAGTTCGTTATCCTGGAACTTACTAGTATATCCGAAGTCCGAAGATGCCAAGCGCGAATTGGCGTTTGACACGAGTCACCATCGATCGACGCAACTTTGTTACGAAATTTCAACAACGTTATTGACGAATGCAAATGGCTTGGAGATGCGGAGTTTTAGTTACCCGTCAAGTGTGTCGCACAGAAACGTCACTTAGCTGTCTCGTAACTAATCCGAACCGCCATTTTAATTCTTATGTCGGGCGACGGTGCGTCGACGTGCGTGTGTCTGTGCAACGGCGAGTCAGATCAGGCTGGTCGGGCGCGAGAAAATCCAAGCTAGGTCAATTCTCCCCTTCTTCCAACGCCTCACGGCTCTTCGATTTTAGACGCCAGGAAATTGCTGGTAAGCTGCTTGCGGGCACGTGTCCATCCTCGTAAGTTTACATTCTCTACATTTTTTATATCAACAATTTTCGTTACAATATATTACAGTAAAAACCACATAATTCTTTTGTTTTTGTCGATCTAGTGTTGGAAAAATTTGCGAATAACCTGATATCTGGTCTTCCGCTCCTGTACGGCATTCCCGCCTAATCTAATCTTCGAACCAACAAATTCGCATACAACCACCTCAATATAAGTGAGTAGTCCTTAAAGGAAAATACATATTTTAATGATAATTCGAAATACAATAATAAATGAATTTTTTTTAGCACCGGTATTTCACGTATTTAGACGCAACATAAAAAAAAAAACAGAATACCGCTTCAGTGAAATCCTGCTTCGCTTTGAGGAAAGACGAATCCTAAGGGCAAGAAATTGGATGTACAACATTATTTTTCTTTAATATGGTTGTATTTACGTGTAACAATTGCGGGGAATCTCTGCAGAAGCCCAAAGTAGCGAAACACTACCAGTTTCAGTGCCGTCGTGGAGAGAATTTGACTTGCGTTGATTGCCACAAGGATTTCTAGTGAGTAACTTATTTTCACTTTTATTCAGAAATATAATTTCATTATCTGTATAATCTATAAGGACATAATGTAAATGGGTGTGCTTTTTTTCAGTGGACAGGAATACGTCGCCCATACAAAATGTATAACCGAATCAGAGCGTTATGGGGGACAGAATTATGTCGCGAGACCAGGACAGAACAAGGGTGCAAAAAAGCAGGAGGACTGGATTAATGTCGTGAAAAATGTAATCGACACTGTTGCTGATTTGAGCAGGGAGGAGAGAAATCTCTTGAATATACTCTCGAATCATGAGAATATTCCCAGGAAGAAACCCAAGTTTTTAAATTTTATACACAGCGTCATGGGCCATAGGGTAAATATGACTGTCATCGATAGCGTTTGGGCCAGGATGGAAACTGCATTCAAGGAAGCAGTGGAGCAGAATAAACCTCACAGTCAGGCTAATAATGGTAAGAATTTTGTTTTGACCAAGACAGATGGGCAAGCTTTTTGTCGAAGAATTATTAACGATTACTGATAATGATCAGTTAATGATCAATAAATTTTGCGACAGTAAAAATGTTTGGTCTCTGGAGTAACTAATATACGAATTACAGAGAGATTAGACGTTCATCTATTCAATAATTTGATTAATAAAATATCTGCTCAATGGTCATTATGATTTTTGTATCCATCAGGTCAAGAGAAAGCAAATCCAGAGGTGAATGGTTCGAGCCCCACAAAGCATCAAGAGACCAGTGTGGCTGAGAATCAAAACAATGAAAATATAAGCAGAGAAATCGGCAAAACTACGAATAGCACCGATCTTACGGAGAACGGTAGCGGCAAGAAGAAAAAGTCGAAAAAGAGGAACTTGGCCGATTCCGCGACGGAACAGGAAGTTGAACCTCTGAAAAAGAAAAATAAGAAAAAACCCGAGGAACCAGTTACCGAGGACTCTACGACGGGGAACAATGAAGATAATCAAGAAATTGGGAAATTTGATTGGAAGGCCACTATCTTGGAAATTGTTGGTTCCAGAGACGAGATAGCTGTGCAAAAATTGCGAAAGAGAGTCGTAAATCGCTACGCCAATCATTGCATGAATACAGTGACTCCCGAGAAGGCTAATTCGAGATTCGATAAAAAGCTACAAAAGTTAGCTGGTGTTATTGTTAGCGACGATAAAGTAAGATTGGCTTAGATTAATAATAAAAAAATTCTTTACACCAAATGAATTGTCCTTTGATATCACAAATGATTTGGCTACGTATAAGTGCACATTGCTTGGTTCTGTTCAACTCAATACTGTCTATGTAACGGAGTCAAAGTTACCGAATATTAATGAACACTGTTTTTATTGATAAACAAGAAATCATTCGGAACGTCAATATCGCAAAATGTGAATATCGCAGTCGTCTCACTTTTTCCAAAATGTGTTCAAAATTTGAGGTCGGTAGCTCAATGTTTTTTAGAATCAGTTATTTTTCTTAAAATTTAAGACTCCCAAATTCGCATACAATAGAAAATTTTTTACGATTCCCTGTCAAATTTAATAACAAAAACAATGATTAATTTTATAACGGAAATAATAAAAATTAAGTTTGCGTGCTCGCAGACAATTTGCAAATATTAAAAAATTTGATCAAATGAAAATCCTATTGTCGAGTTTTATAGACGAAACAAATCAATACTATGAATGATAAATGAATACCTTATTAATAATAAATTGAATAAAACATTGTCTAAAATTCCATGTTCAAAAATGCTGGTAA
Organism: Ichneumoninae sp. B BG-2022a; assembly: GCA_030522725.1. Taxonomy (NCBI): domain Eukaryota; kingdom Metazoa; phylum Arthropoda; class Insecta; order Hymenoptera; family Ichneumonidae; species Ichneumoninae sp. B BG-2022a. The sequence goes on from JAPYZD010003168.1 coordinate 19,597, forward strand.
GCATTGGAATTGGTTTCGTTAACACAGTTATCTTGTTCAGAAAATACAAAAATTAATTAATTTTATTGCGGAATTTTGCGAATATATCCGTCAAACCAAGTGAAAGACGTAACGATCTACTAATGATCCAGACATTTGACAATAAGCTCCGAATTAGCAAAAACTGTGATTATAGATGACCAAATTAGGCTACTAGAGCCATATCGTTGGTTAAGTGCCAGAAGAGTCTATAAGCATAACTTAACGCAATTCATACGCGCTTTTTACTTTACGCCATTGATTGATATCAACATTCGCGGTAAGAGCATGCAAAATCCTATGGAGTGCGAGACATGGCGTTATTGGTGCTCACGTCGGTGCAAGAGAGACACCACGGCGAGGGATTTCGATGTCGTATAAAGAGGATGTGAAAACGAATTCTCAGTGTTTCTCACCTCGCCGTAAGTGCCATCTAACAATACATCGTTTTTTTTATCTCTTTCTTTCACCCATGCACGTTTCACATCGTTGTATAAGGCGAAGTGATACACAGATTGAACAGCTGTGAGTCGAGTGAAATACCGCTAGCACCATTGACGATAAATCTTGACGCCAACTTGTTAAAAAAAATTATAAATAAGAGTAAATATTAAATACGTAGCACATAGTAGAGAAAATTAATTTCATAATTCCATGATTACCAATTGCAATTTTTCACCACAAACAGTTACACTAAATAAATAAGGTAGTTGATGTTCTTCAGATAATCCATTTACTACACTAATTGAATATTCGAAAAAGTGATGTATCGCCTAATTTCATATTGTTACATTTAATTACCAATTTTGTATTGCGCGCGGCTATTAAGTTACAGATGCAGTCGGAATGCAGTCAAGATGGTCGGCTGCGCGTTAGCTTCGTTGTTTGATGAAAACCTTGGTCTCGTTTGCACGATGGGCATCAATTTTTTCAACGTAATACACGTCGTTGCAAGTTGTCATTGAGCGTTTCGGACAGTAAGCATGGGAATAAAGGATTTCCACCGCGATCCAGCGTTCGGTTTCGTACACCAGTAGGTTGGTTGCTGGTAGTGCGCGAGTATAATTCCAACAATACTTACGGTGCCACACCTGGTGTCACAGTGTTTTCATATTGCATATACCGTATAACAAAAATAAGCAATCTTTAGTCTAACTTGGAATTCGCGAGTGGAAGAATACGTGCGCATTCCTTGTCGTAGTTTACGCTGTGCGTGAAATACAAGTACCATTGAAGAATCACCTGTCGAAAGACCGAAGCTGACGTCTCCGTGCAGATTCCAATGACGTTACTGGTAAGATTTCTATCCGTTCTTCTTGTTAGTAAATAATAAATGGGCATACGCGTCCGATACAGGATGCCAGCTAAAGATCCGTCTGCATCGGTGTACAACATTACGATTGTAAATTTTACGCACATTAATATTATTCGTCCATAACCTATGATAGCTTTCATAGCCATGCAATTACGCTCGCGCTGTAGAGGGGTTTGCGACCCTGGCTGTAACGTGTTGTACGAATCATTTCTTTTTTCTTGACACGACATAGGCGCATTGAGAAACAGAAATTCGGATATCATTTTGAAAATCGTTTTGTATAGTATCTGAGGATATTTTTACCGGTGATAAAAAAATATGAAAAAGACGATGTTAATGTAAAATAATTAAATTTCGATAGTTGGTAGACCGGTGAAATTTCATTTGCTATATACTTGGAAAAAATACTTTGCAAATTGGCGCGTAAGTGCTCAGAGCCTTTCCGAAAAAATATAAATAAAAGACTCGGGATAAATATGACCCACACAACACAGATCAGCCTGAAAAGATGCTGCAACAATTCTCACAGGCATCAACGTCCTAATAAAAATCATAAACCGGAACATAAGAATGTTGTCAAGATGACTGAGAATTTTAGTGCCATATGTGATTACAATAAACTGAACCTATAATCATCATACGTTATAAACTATTCTTTGCCTAAATTACACTATTGATCAATTTTTGGGTCAATCGCTTCATATTCGGCCATTTTTCGTTTAAACATTATTTGACAACCATTTTTTACCGCCAATATTGTTTCTTTGCCTAAATAATAATATTGATACATTTTTTTTATGAATGGGTCCACATTCGGCAATTTTGCTTCCTCATAGAGGAAGCTTTGTCATGGTGAAAAAAATTAAAATTCGAGATTTTAATGAAAACGTGTTCAGAATGTTTTGATTAAACAATGATAGGTAACAATATTTTATCGACGACATTGTTCCTTTGCCTAAATAACCATGTACTTGCCTCGAGATGCTACCGTGTCCCTTGATTTTCAGCAAGTTTGGTGCCAATCGGTCGCTTTCATCATATGCTAATCACTAAGGCTATGAGTCAGGATACCGAATACACGAAAGTACAGCAGTTGGCAGGTGTGCAATGACCGAGTGTGCGATAAAAATGACGACTGAATACTTCTTTTTGACGCGATGCACGAACACAAAATCAACGTTTATTTCTTATTGCCTGAAGGAATTTTATTAATTTTCATCACAATTGAAAGCCCGTAAAACAATATATATATAAGATGCCATAAACCCCGGCATCTTAAAAACTAATCTTTTTTTTTTTAACCGTATAACAAAATCGCGAGTAGCTGAAAAACTCGGTCGAGTAAAGAGTCTTGGTTGCGCCAATCTGTCCTTAGTCTGTATGTAAATGTACTTATTTCGAACCAGTACCTCGTCTCTTGATATATTTTTTTTGAGAACGTTGATATTTTGACGCAAATATAATTAGGTTAATGTGGCCGAAAGAAAATCCAATCAGTTTTTATCTGAAATATTAACGATGACGATTAAAATGGAGAAACCGATTTGTTACCCACAAATGTTTCACATGCCCTGTAGGCGAAGTGAAACAGACTCAATCGGTATGGATAACTAATGAACTTTTTCTAAGGGTGTTCATTTCTCGGAGAAAGCGGCAAATTTGGGTTGAGTGCGCACCGTAATTTCGCACGCGGTGGAATTTTCATTCTTCCCAAAAAAAGAGTACCACTGAAAAAAGTTCATTGGAAAATTGCACCCATCTCTCTCTGCACTCACAGCTGTTTCACTTCAGAACCCTCTGCCGCGCCCCCACCCGTCCACGGGGTCCAGCTGGTCGTGCACACTGTAATTCTATTTTTACAGATTGCTGAAGATTTGGTATTCAACGAAAATAAGATTACACACAGCGAGATCCCGTTAACCTTGAACGTCGAAATTTAATCGCTCTTCAAAAAGTAGCATTATTGCACAGTAAAAAAAGTTTGTACTTTTTACAACAACTTATTGTCCACAAACGTCCATATTTTTTTATTCGTTAGTTTTCGAGTTTGACCAAAAAAAGTGTGAACTAAAATTGCCAATGACACGGGACATAAAAGGACAATTTCGTGTATTCATATAAGTGACAAACGAGTTTGTCATGTATTTAACAAAATTATTTTTACGAAATTTTGCATTCCGATTTTACGAAATTATTTTATTATCGTTATCACTAACAACCGCGATACATAACTTCTTTAAACTGTCTTTTCATTCATCAAGATCGTTTATAACAAATTAATTAATAAATCTATTTTCATAACGCTCACAGTGTGAAATATTTACTTGTTTTTCTTTCTATAAAAATGTCAAAGATTTATTATGTTAATAAACGAATGTAAAAGGGATTCTTCCCGTCTATAAATAAATAAATAAATACATAGTTAATCAACCAACCCATTGATAAATAATGAAGTACTTTTCATCATACAAAATAGCGAATAAAAATTTCGTACCCTCAAAATAAGCTGCACAATATCGACGATTAAAACACAATAATAAGAATTGTTTATTGTTTTATGTCACAGGGCATCAATCCGAATAATTGCCAAACTTCGCGTGCCGAGGGAGCGTGGGAAAAAAGGCTGGAGGACACGAAGCTGCTGCTATAAAATGAGATTTTGGTCTCGTAGTTCAAAGATATTCGTAAAATTAATCCGTCCACCGTTATTGCTGCAATGCTGCAGGCCGTACGATTACTGACAGAGCTGGCACGACCAGTGGAAAATCACAACAGGGACCATCGGGACAGCGGCGGAACGATGGAGTCGCAGGCGACCTCTGTGCCCGTAGCGGCCGAGGGTTCCGTGCAATTTCGCGAGATATACAAGAACGGTTGGCTGAGACGCACCGACAAGACTGACAAGGACACCAATCGACTCTGGGTAGCGTTTTGCGTTCACGATGACTTTGAGCCGCGACTCGAAGGATTCGCCGATCAGAAACAGGCGACAACGCATTCACCACTGTGGGCTTACTCGTTGCGCGGAATTCAACATCTTTCACCTACTTTGTGTGCGACTCAGCGACACGACTATGAGTTTTGCGTTAATTTCAACGACGACAGAGTACTCAGGCTGGCCGCACCGACGTATCAGGGAATGCTCGATTGGGTGCAGCTCATTACGAGGAAGCTTACTGACATGAAGATTCTACGACCCAAGGAGAATCTATACTCGAAAGGGCCCGAACGCATTGCCACGAGAGATCCCACCAGTCCGTTGCCTCCTCCACCTCTGCCAACGGGGTAAGTCATTAAAATTATGTATTAAAATATTTAGTAGAACATAATGAATTTTATTTAATAGTTTATATTTTTATTTTTATTCCATCGTCATAGATTTTGAGTATACACTGGAACCCGTGGATTTCGTTCACATCACTTTGTTACTCTCATGCCACCTTGTGGAACATTACAGCTACGTGACTCAAATTTAGCTTAAAGCCACATGCAGAAAAATAATTTATTTGACGGCCACCGTTTATTTGGGTTAAATAAAATATTTATTTTATTTAGGTAACTATTTACTTAATCTAAATAAATATTATGTTTGAATCAAATAAATATTTTACTTAAACCAAATAAAGGGTGACCGTCAAATAAATTTTTTTCTGGGTGCAAGAGAAACGGCAGTGAGTGCCAAAGAGATAGTTGCAATTTCCTAATGAACTTTTTCAATGATTTTAATTTTTTGGGAAAAATGCACTGAGGAAAGAAATGGCTGAATTAAGCAAATGCGCGGTGAAATACGTTCAAAAGTGTATTCGGTTGGTATAACAAAAATGTTTATTTCAATCGACAAATTTTGAATAAATTAAAGCAAAAAATCGTCTAACAAAACAATGCTTTATTTGTACCAAACAAATAACAGCTTTTCACGTATGTCACCGCGACTTTTGGTTAATCCAACCAATTTTTGTTCTCAGTGTGGATATTTGCGCCTGATATAAAATTACCGTGCGCATAATAGGCACCATAACAGAAAAAAAAAAAAAATTATGAAAGCTTTCGACACCAACTGAGTTTATTTCACTCTGCCCTAAGCGTTCCTATTTTGTGAGCAAAGATCATATTTTTATGAATACATATGGTTTTTTACTAATGGGCAAGCTCATAGGGTGACAATTATATTCTTAAAATAGCTATTATAATATTTTTAATAAAACATTATAATAGCTGAAACGCATCTCACAAACTCAACCTAATTATTTTATGAACATTTATGATTCGCAGTTCGACGACGCCTCCACAAACGTCACCGGCAGCTCCAGGTGCCAGTAATTCTCCACCGGCCAGCAGTGTCGCAAATGCGTCGAACACCAGCAGCAATACCGCAACCGGGGCCAGCGCGTCGAGTACGTCGAGTGCTTCGAGTCCCGGTCCCGAGCCGGGAACGAGTGCGGACACAGCCCCAATGGTTTTCACGTTCGATGATATTTCCCTGGAAGACCGAAGATCGGCAAGGCCTGTTCAGGGCCAAGTGCAGCGAGCGGCGGCTCTCCCAACCCCCAGTCCAAGAATCCTTCCAGCGGCCGCTGCTAGCGACGATGTGACCGGTGATTCGAGTTACGAGAGCATCTTTATGGCATCTTCGTACTCTCCGACCGGGGATTCGGCTCGAGCCGCGAGGGATCTCGGCCAGGTCGGTGAGACGTCGAACGAGCGATACGCTGCTCTCATGGAATATCGGAGCAGCCCGACAGGCAGCTCGGAGAGCAGATTTCAGCATCCACGAAACGGAGCAGAAAGCCGAACCAGCGGCGCGGCGCGCTCAAATATTCGGAGGCAACTTACTCTCAGGGAACAACAGGTCTTTCAATTGAGACGAGAAATGGCCCATCCTGCCGGAGTTCGGTTGCTACTGGGTAGACGCGATTGCAAGGATAGCATCGCGTTTGTCGATACTTACGGTGCCGTCTGGTAAGACCAATAGCGTTTAAATATTAACCCTTTACAAGTCACAGCCCCCGAAATCGTTCCGAATCGGGAGTAACGTTCGCGGAGTGGGGGCAACGCGATGCTACGGTAGCGCCTAAGAGTGGGGATGGAAGGGTGACTTATAAAGGGTTAAGGAGGTTGGAGCGAGTGGTGTTCATTCCGCCTAAATTCGAGAAATTCGGGCGAGAATTGCAAACACTTCCCAATGTTATAAAAATCTGAAAAAAT
>JAPYZD010003169.1:0-15996 GCA_030522725.1 Ichneumoninae sp. B BG-2022a
TAAAGTTCCAACGATCCGGTCAAGCAACGTCGAAATTGCCATCAAAGTTTCCACTAAGTTTCCCTTATTCGCTCATAGAAGGAAAAAGATGCCGAAATTTGAAGAACTGAGACGAATGAAGGCTCAGAAGTGAAGCAGGGTGGAATTGATCGGGTTCGGTTATTATTAATAGATTGGATGCCGATGGCAGACGAAGTGTCGTCATCGGGAACTTTTGATCGAGAGATGTAGTCGCATTTTTCAGCGAGCGACACGGATGCCCAGATTCATTTATACCCAGATGGGTTGGTCATGGTTCCTCAAAGTTGTAACGACCCGGTCGAGCAACGTCGAAATTACCATCAAAATTTCCACTAAGTTTCCCTTATTCGCTGACAGACGGAAAAAGATGGTGAAATTCGAAGAACTGAGACGAATGAAGGCTCAGGAGTAAAGCAGGGTGGAATGGACAGGGCTACGTAGAATGGGATAGACTGGAACAAGCTAGATGAAGGCTCTGTCCCAACGATCCTCGAACCTCCTTGCTTCCTTCCTCCGTGTCTTCCCCCGGTCTTCATCCCTTTACGATCTGCGTAACGATCCAGAACTTTAAACGACCGTCGAGGGTTCCTCCACCGAGGGTACCGTTCGGGTGGCCCGTGAGGGCCGATCTGCCAGCAGGAGCAACGCTGAAACGCTGCCGGGTACCCTCGGCGTTATACCACTCGGACACGTATACCTGTGCCACACGTACATAGGCTATATAGCCAGCGTGTAATATACATGTATACCGTACCTGCCAGACGGAAATCCCGTTTTAATAGACTATATCGGTGCTGGAACGCTGCGCGCACCCCGTAGCCAATTAGCGGCAAGTTCGTCGAAAGCTGTTGGCCAAAGTTATTCGAAGAGCAGAGGAGACGAGAGGGGGTCCTTCAATGGCGGCAAAGAGAGGGGGGGAGAGGAGGTTAAGGAAAAGGTACTTTCCTACAAGACCACCGGGGCGCACCATCGGTACCGGGGAGAGCCCAGGAGCTGTGTGTTAAGGAAACGGTTGGCCTTCATTGTTCCTCGTTCATTGTTCCCCGGCTAAAGCACATTATTGATAACGAGTCCTGGAATTATAGATTTAATTTCCTCCTCGCCCACCGAACTCCATGATTTTCCTGTCGAATCGATAGTCGAACGCGGTAATTTAATTGTCAGTAGCGTTCGCCGATCAGCCTGGCTACGGAGCAAACCGATTCTCCGATCCAACCGATACGGTTAATTCTTCCGTAACGAGAGAAAAGAGTAAATCAAGTGTAAAGAGATCGTGCGGAGTTCAATGTTCTCCGTCAACGAGAGTTATTGAGTATCTTTCGAACGAGCAATAACGCTTCGAGCTTCGGGATCATTGGACTTTTGAGGATATTCAATTTAGTTATTCAAAAATTACCATCAATGTCGAGCTGACGTGCGTTCATTAATATCCAGCACGTCGAGTCTGCTATTCGTTCATTATCATTACGTGGTGTAACAAAAAGCCTCGCAGGTCCGCTCCCTTCGCATTTACTGGTCGATCTGTCACGAGAAAAGACGACAGTGCAGGTACCGTGCGGGATAGCGAGTACGAGAATGCACCGAGGCAACAGACAGAGAAGAAGAAGTGGCCCAGCCTGCAGGGACAGCGAAGGCCGGAACGACGACGACGTACGGATAATGGAAGATAGAGCGAATACGCCGTGGCCCTGCTCATTGTTTATTATGTACGTATAGTGTAGCTCAAGGGGGGCTTTATAAGCTGGTACGTTCGCGAGGTGGAAAGGAGTCCGCGCGCTCAGTGGCTTCGCGGACACGAGAAACGCATAGCAACTGCATGACCAGCCTACTGCACTACACCGCGCATCGCGCTCCTTGCCTCGCTGAGGCAAGTTGAACGGGGTAGCCGGTGCTCGCGGTTTGTACGCAAAGGAATGCCGTTGCAAACGCCAGCAACAGCAACCCATGGAGAACAGAGACGGGGCAGCATCAGTAGTATACTATGTTGCAGAATCCGAGAGAGATTGTCGCAGCGAAGTGGAATGGAGACCAAGAAGATCGGCTCGCCACCGAGACTTCTGCGAGCAGTTGGAACTTGGGACTTGGCTGAGAGTCTCAAGTTGGAATCGTAGGTTCACAGTCGCTACTTGATTATTGCTTTGAACGAGGGAAAAAAATTATGGGAACTCGACGATATTGATCTTATTCCGGAATTCGATCAGCCGACTCTCACCGAAAAGAACTACTAAAAACTCCTGGAAATCTGGAGTAGTTAGCTACTGAACATTACTGGGTATTTTGAGTTATTAATTATCACTGAGAAGTTAATTACCCGAAGCTACTATTAATCTTCAGTAGTTAAATACTCGAAAGTACTATGAATTTCCAGTAGTTAACTATGCGCAACTACCATGAGTGTTCAGTAGTTAACTTCTGGGAATTCCCGCTGTTTTCAGTACTTAATTACCGGGAATTTCCAGTAATTCACTAGATAGTGATGCTTGTAATGTTCAGTTCTTCTACTTGTAAGCAGGAATTACTGATGCAGATACCACTACGTCCTAAGTAATAGCAACTGACTGTTGAGGAGTAAATACAAAGAAGTAGTAACTATATGTAGTAATGTGTAGTAACTAATGTCATGTCTGTAGTAACTGCTGAATCTCCAGTAGTTACTCCTGAAACCGTTAGTAGTTATTGTTGGTGAGGGGAAAGTCATCAAAATCAATCTCAAGATACGCGAATGAAGGCGCATTCTATGAAAGTCAATTTTTCTCAACCTCAATCACAGGACAAATTGAGATGAATTCGTCAACTTGTCAATCGAAGACGTTGAAGACATTGGCATTAATTTCGTGTGATTTCGATGCTCGTGGCGTTTTCATTCCAGTGTTGATCTCGGATTCCGCATTATCGAGCCAAACTTGCGAGTCTTCCATCGTCCCGACAATCCGTAAGAGTTCAAACTCTGGCCCTTAATTCCCAAGCTGCAGTCGGATTTGCGATGAGGCAGCTGCAAACAGTGCGGATAGAGCAGGAACAACCGGAACGACGAGGACTCCAACAGAACGGAACGAAAAGTTTGTTTGCTTGAGAAGTACGGAGAGCAAGGCCGTCGGCTCGTACTCCATCGTACAGGCGTAACATCCTTCTCAGTCTTCTCCCCTTTCTCGCTTCTCACCACCCCTGTCTTCGTCTGTACAAAGGAGAACATCGGATTAATCTTGGAGGGAGTCGAGTGGGTACGTGGAACGAAGTAGGTGCAGGATGAGATCCCTCGGAAGACCGACTAATCGAGTGCTATCCAGTATTATGAATTATGAAGCAGACACCTCCGTACGATGAAGAGTCGACACGGCCGGTGATTGGCCGTTGGCTGCTCGCGATGCCATGCAACGTCAATTTCGATCGCGACGGCCGAAGGAATATGTTATAATCTTTCGCGAAACCGTCCGATGGCTATCGCATGACAATTAAATTCGTTCGACCCAACGCGCCCGCATCCGTCTACAATGTATGTAATTTTAATAAGATTACCAAGATCCCCATCAACGACCGGGCGGATTATGCGCTGACAGCGTGTCGGCTTATCGCATTATCGGGATCCATATTTTAATCATCATTTTGTTCTTATTCTGAATTGCGCACTATCGTGAAAGAAGGCAGTGTATGCGAGCGTGAAGGTTAAAGAATGATTAATCCACGGGCGCAATCTTCGGGGTCCCTTTTTCACGATGAACAGGTGAAGTTCGTTCCATGAAAGATCGAGAGTGTCAGAGAGACGGCTTCGCCTTCTTCGTTTTTCGCCTTCCCCCTTCGTTATTCAGTTCGCTTCACGTTCTCGTTCGGACTCTCGGACGGCTTCTTCGCATTCCTTCACGCTTATTGGTTTCATCTTGATTGCTTTGCTTCTATTAGGTCGGTATCTGTGCGCGGGCGCCGCCATTGCCACGGATAGCGCACGTACGTTGGCCAGGGCGGCGGCACGTTCCTCTGTCTGATATCCTGGAGGTATACGGCCAAACAAATGAAACGCGGCGGGGCACCGACCATATCCCCCGGCTATTTACACGACCACTAGCCCGCTACCTCCGGCATGTACGAAACTATGTATACACATTGGGGATACACATATACGGATGCACAATGGAGCTTCAATTCTGGCAACTATTCCATCGATATTGACGTCTTGCCCAACGCCATGACGAGGTAACGTGCCGAGGATCAAAGTGTTGCCCGGATGATTTTCAGAATCGTGGTCCTAATGTACCTATATCGTGCGAGTCGGTGGGGCGTGAGGGGGGGGGGGGCGCGACCAGCAGTCGACCCCCCACGTTCGCCACCGACCGTTCAATACTTGCGCAACATGGCGAGGTAGCAGAGCGCATACACATACACGCCATCGGCGGGCGTGCATACACACCGGTTAGCATATAATACACGACGAAGGAATAGTAGAAACCAACTGCCAGTAGACGAGCCCGACAACGCTGGCCTCGGGTGTGTCCAGTCAGGGTCTCGAGCATCTCCAGGGGTGGAGATGAACGCGGGCCAGCCGGAGGATTTCGAGGGCGAGGAGCGCCCCGGTGCAGCCATTCGCGAACACCCCTGGAGATTGGAGGAATTCGCTTATCCGGTAGCATCGTCCTACCAATATTTACACCATATTTCTTCGGTACACTGAATGAAATCAATTGAGTGGCCGATCGGGGCAACTATAACGAAGGCATGAAACAAGACCGAGAGGTCAGATGGGAGGTTTCCGAGTACAGTTAATGTATTTTAAAAAATTGGAAGAAAAAAAATGACTATCGAGAGCAAGGCTGCTGGAGAAGGAACGAACGCCGGATGGTCCATGAATAAAAACGAAACAATGTTAAACCATACACAAAGGCGAGATAAGACGCTGAAGCTGAGGAACGCGAGAGAAGTAATGCCAGTAGAGAAGCTGAACAGAATGAAGTCGACGAGATGGATAAAGATAAAGACGTGCGCTGTAGCTAGTTACTTGCAAACAGTCTACACGGTATTTGAGGGGTACGGCAGAGAACCGGAGAATGAAGAAGTGGCCCCCGGCAACTGGCGGCCTGTGTGTGCCTTGTATCAAATCTAATACCTCGAGACGCAATAAAGACACCGGGAGCGCTGCATTGTTGCACGGATCGAAGGAAGCGAAGTATGCAAGCTTCGGGGTAGATGGAAGATGAGCATCGACTTGTTCCGCTTTCCGAGGATTTATTGGATGCCCCCTCCTGCGCAATACTTGCTGTAACGCCGTATTCTTACGGTCTATTCGAGTTCGAATACTTACATCGGAACTGAGAGCAGTAACGTTTGCATGCAAAATGTGAGGACAACCGCCTGAACTGGAGCTCACAAAACTGTTAGCACGGCGGTCACCAGTCGTGTGTCCAACTCAAGTGCCCCCTGCTTGCAACTCTTTCAGCAATCATCGGAATACAATATTGTTGTATGAATCGTATCGTCGCACGGATGGAGGGAAGCGAAGTAAGCAAGCAAGCTTCGGGGCAGATAGACGATGTGCATCGACTTGTCCTGCTTTCAGAAAATGTATTGGATACTTCCCCTGCGCAATTCCCGCTGTAACGCCGTATTCTTACGGTCTATAGTAACGTTTGCATGCAAAACGTGAGGACAAGCGTCTCAACTGGAGCTCATAAATCTGGAAGTACGACAATCAATCGTCGTGCGTCCAATTCAAGTCCTCCCTTCCTGCAACTCTTTCAGCAATCATCAGAATACCATATTGTTGCACGAATCGACGGAAACGAAGTATGCAATCTTCGGGGTAGACAGACGTGAGCATCGATTTGTCCTGCTTTCAGAGAGTTTATTGGATGCCTCCGCTGCGCGATACTTCCTGTGACGCCGTATTTTTATGGACTATTCGAGGCCGAATCCTTACATCGGAACTGAGAGCAGTAACGTGTCCATGTGAAATGTGACCCTGGATGATCGACGAGCGTACATGCACCAAGAAAAAAAATTTATTTTACAGCCACCGTTTATTAAGATTAAGTAAAATATTTATTTTATTAAAATAAATATTTATTTCATTTAAGTAACTATTTACTTAATTTGAATAAATATTTATTTAAATCAAATAAATATTTTACTTGATCTTCATAAACGGTGGCCGACAAATAAATTTTTTTCTGGATGTGGAACATAGCGTAAGTTGTGGCAGACTAGAGCTCACGACGAGAGCAGCAACCGTCCGCCCAATTAACTGTGATCCTTTCTCGCGACTCATTCAATCGCCACGCTACAATATCTGAATACGCGCTTGAAAGGATTTTGAGGACCCGCAAGAAGATCCGTACAACCCATTTATTTTTCTTCATCCATGAAATATGTTAGGCCACGAGCTTTCCAGTGAGCCGGACGGAGGAAAGAACGACGTCGGACGAAAGAACTGTACGGGAAAGCAGCATCACGACCAAACGGAGGTCCGCGATACACAATGGAAAACCACCGGTGCTTTCCGCGAGGTCCGTCGAAGATACTCCCGTTCCCGTTATCGATCACCGTGCGATTCCCGTGCGTCTCGACGCAATTCCCGTCGCGATGACGACGTCGCGGTCGGGAACGGTGGGAGCCGATCTTGGTCCGCGACGATGCGGGACCTGAGCAGAGATACGCCAGGGTGGCCGGAGGGTCCATTGTACAGTGGTCAGCTACCGGAATATTACCGAATGGCGGGGGAGTGCGGTTGCACTGCGAGTTCGCCGGCAACCCTGGCAACAGAAACAGAAGCGGTCGTGACAGTAGCGGTGGCGTCGGTAACCGTAGCCAGTGGCGATGCTCGTCGTACTGTGCGGAGTCGCGCAGGACTCTCGCACTGTAGGGAAGATATAGAGTCCGGTACTGCAGTAATATACTGGTACGACTGTAGCGCCTGTATCTCAGCGCCGTACTCCCTTATTCCGTCCCTCTGTGTCGTTACGCTGCTGGGCTGTCTCGCTTTCTGCACTATACGAGAGAGCGGCGGGAGGTACGACAATAATTGCGAGCAACTAGCCGTAAACGACGCGTTTAACGGCGTGTCAGCGAGTGTAAGCGTGCCATACATATAAAGCTCACTCGTCCGTTCGCCACGATCGTCGACGCCGCTTCCCGAGAGTGGAGTTTGTTCCTCGCTACCAACGGCAGTTATACCGTACTGCGGTTATTCCTCTTGTCTTCGTCGCCTGTTAAATTCGCGTGCGCGAGCATGAATTTTCTACGACGCTTTATCGCTTTTCCTCCGCAACGTAGCACCGGCGCGGCATCGCCGATAAACCCTCGGATAGTGTGTCAACGCGCGGACACGGAAGTGAAAACTTTTGTGGAGAGAATGACACGCCTCGCCGATGTTGAAGATTTTCAGTGAGTCGACGAGGAGCGGTCGAGTCGTCGGGTGAACGGACAAACACAAGATCAAAATTTTTCGTGCGATGAACGAGGACTCGGAGAGACGATAAATACCGTCGAAAGAATGATATTGCGCGATATGTACGGACGCAGGGGAACGTTATCCGCTTTTGATTTAATGCGGAGCGGAGAACGGGAGCGTGCCGTGCTTTCGCCACCGGGCAGACATCGGTTGCACCGATGCCATTCGTCTCTAGAATCGCTTCTGGGTATAACTGTTCTGCGTCCTTGCTTGCTTGCACTTGCTCACCGGCGGACAATGGCGGAGATGATGCCGGGCTCGGGGGCTGCGGGGGACGAGAGGATAGAAGAATGAAGCGAAAGCGGTCGGACGAAGGAGGAACGAGGGGGTCCTGTGGGAATGCGCGCACACGGCATCCAAACAACTATGTCTATCCGTTTGTCCGGCTGGTTGGACCGGACTCGGGCCCCCGAGTGCTGTGGCAAATGTATTCGACAACGAGTAAACCAACAGTATCCACTCGCAAGCCCGCCACTGCGACGGGGATCGCGGAGCTCGGATAATAGCGAGGGTTTCATATCCGGAGAAGACACAGGCACGGAACGACGGAGAGATACGTCGTTGGATCGCCGGGAATCGCCGCATGTCGACCACCATCGGCAACTCCTTTCTGCCTCCTCGTCGGATATATGCACTGCCGGACGATGGAAATCCGGAGGAGGGAGGCGGGAGATTAAATAGAGAAGAGCCCAGGGAAAACCCAGTGGTGGAACATGCGGGTCAAACTTACCAACGTCGTTGCTTTCGACTGATACTCGTCGTTGTGCGACCGTCCGGCTGTTGTGCAACCACCGGGCAATGTTCAACGCGCAAACCCGAAGGCGAGGAAAGCCGTGCTTTGGTTTCGCCGTGAACGGTAGACGCGGAAGGAATACACCGTGGCGGGGGACGACGTAGTGTAACTGCTGCGAGGATAAACGAGTTGGAAAGGGCATAGGTATAGCGGTCGTTAACACAACTTAGCTAACGCTTCGACCGAACCCGGAGACTCTTTATTCTCCGCGATTCTTTCTTGACTCTTTCCATTTCTCGCGATTGCCAACAGATGCTCCTGCTCTACGCGGGAAACTCGGGAGTTTACGGCACTCGGACGCACGAAAATTATACGGGACGAACGCGGTGAATCTTTGTTGTTTTCAAATCAATTTTAGCTGTCAACGTGAAGACTCGGACTTTTCGAATACTCCTTTGTGTAGTGATAAAAAAAATGGGGTTGAGTCAACTGAAGATTCGGGCAGGGGCGTTCAGTAAAATATTTAAACGGACGAACAAAATATTTTAACGCCTCAAAAATATTTTGGTAAAATCATTTTTTTTTTATGGTTGAACTTATTAATTTTTTGGCTGTTACCACTAAAATATTTGTTTGAAAATCCCTGCACGAATCTTTAATTCATTCCATCATATTTTATAATTCAATAACCACGATTTATAATTCAATAACCACGATTTGTAATTCAATAACCACGATTTATAATTCAATAACCACGATGTGAAATCGATTCGGTGATTCGATTGATTTTTTGTTATTATAAAAAGTGGCGGTAAAAGGCGAATGGCGTCCATCGTATCTGTACGATGTACTGTAGTTGAGCTGATGCCACTCGTGAAAAGAGCCAGTCTATTCCCGTCGGACGTAAAAGGCCTTTTCGAAGGGAAGCGAGCCGAGGAAAATATCGGAATCTATATCGTTAATCAGAGAAAAATTTCTGCGGTCACGCTCTGGCAGGACGATGTTGGAAGAGCGCCAATCTTTGAGCCCGAGAAACGCCACTCTTCAGCGTTGCTGTTATATCCAAGCCAAAAGAGCCGGAGTGGCAATGGTCGGAGGACGGCGCGCGGCCGGTCTGCCTGCCCGCTTGCTAGAGAGGGTCGCCGAATCCACGGTTTTATTTATTCCTCTCGGGAGCCCGACATCCCGGGTTGGTAGTCGCTCGACAGAAAAATCCTTTGGGCGGCCGTGCATTCCGCAAACGCCGTTGGAAAACCGGAATCCGTGCGCCAACTAACCTTTCCCCGCTCAGTCGCTCCCGTTTCCGCTTTCTTTTTTTTTTCTCTCCTTTCATTTCTATTCCACCAGCGACACCGCTACGAATCTCTGCTGGTCTCATCCGCGGATTTAGTTCTGGATCCTGAAGAGGCTAAAGTTTTGCCGTACAAAGTCTAGCGCCGAATTGAGAAGATGAAGTACTCGAGGGGTCGTCCTGACCGATGTTAATTTTGCCGGGGTGAGCGGTGAGCGCAAGCTGTGAAAACGGTAAACACTTATTGTAATTGGAAAAAGATGTTTCCCAAAGTGTCAAGATTTTTTTAACTCCGACATCATTGGATAGACTTTGTTATTCCCGTTAGAAACGGATTCATAATCTTTGGCCTTGTTCGTCCCAAATATTCAGGTCAAGGACTTTAAAAAATCCGCCCTTTCATCCGTCCTCCGTCCTTGCTAAGCAGATTTAGTTCTGGATCCTGAAGAGACTAAAGCTTCGCAGTACAAAGTCTAGCACTCAATTGGGAAGCAGTGCATAAGCTGCACCCAGAAAAAAAATTTACTTGACGGCCATCATTTATTTGGTTTAAGTAAAATATTTATTTGATTTAAATAAATACTTATTTCAATTAAGTAACTATTTATTTGATGTAAATAAATACTTATTTCAATTAAGTAACTATTTACTTAATTTAAATACATATTTATTTAAATCAAATAAATATTTTACTCGAAGCAAATAAACAGTGGCCGTCAAATACTTTTTTTTTCTGGGTGTGCGACAGCATTGGAAAATGACTATAATTGGAAAAAAGGTATTCCCCAAAGTGTCAAGATTTTCTAAACTTCGACATAATTGGACGGTCTTTGTTATTCTCGCTAGAAACGGATTCATATCCTTCGGCCTTATTCGCCCCAAATATTGCGTCAAGGGCCCCAAAAATGCGGCCAACGCATTTACAATAGTGTCACAGTTCATGTACGCGTTGCCAATTTGTCGGGGTAAAAACAGAATTGCTCGAGAACCAAATTGACGAATCGTCTAACAACCGGCGATCAATCAATAGATCAGTCGATCAACGGCGTTGTGATTTCTGTAACGTGTTGTTTGTCAACAAAATTTGCGCTCGTTCCGCCCGCAGTTTGCAGCCACGATTTCATTTGTCTACGGCATCGGTTACCCGGCGTCATCCGGCTAATTCATGTTCCGATGGCATCAATTACCCCTTTTCAACTTTAGTCCGGAGTAGAGATCAGTTTTTATAAAAGGTCCATTCGTCATAGTAGTTGTTGTCGCTTTTGAAAAATATCCTGAGTGCTTTTGGATTTCTCCGGTCATCGACGAGGATCGGGCGGATGCAGTCGGCGCTGGAAATGGAAGCAGTAATTCACGCGTTGGCTAACTGACCGATCCTGCAGTTCCTGCCCGGTGTATAACTATTCATTTTTTTTCTCATCCTCTCTTCTTTCTTACACTCTCTTCACCCTCGTTCTCACTGGCAGCGATTTTTGTTCTTCGCCGTTGCGCGGCCCGCGGCGAGGGCCGACGTTTGGTTCACAGCGCGCTTTTCACGATCGATTAGCGTAGCTCTCCCACTTGAGGGGAGAACAAAAAGCGAAGAACAGGAACGAAGAACGTAGCAACACGACCACGGCCATTGGGGCAGAAGCGCCATAATGCAGAAGAAGTCTCCCGGCTCGGATGGAAATTTATCTCCCTTGGATGAGAAGAGGCTGCAGTCAGAATAGCAGTTGATTATTCCGAGACAAATTGAGTTAATGAACAGTTTGTCGATGTTAAAAGTCAACGGAGTAGCTTTCGAGTGATCATCCGCTCTTCCGGCTCACCGCCCAGTCTCAATCCTCGTCGAATCGAGAAATTCTGCCATACCCAATTACAACTATGTGGATGCGGACGGAAACTCGTCTGGCAACAACTCGAGTCGTACCGTTGGTGCCTCGGTGCGCCATCGTCGTCTCGCTCGTTCCTGTGGCATTCTTTCTCACTTTGCCCCGTCATCCGGGCAGCGTCGAACGCGGGGCACCTGGACTTGCACTAAAGATACAGCCCGATCATCAGCACGAGTTTAGCTGGAGGTCTAAGGCTCACCGCAGCGGGGCACTAAAACCCGATCCTCTCGGAAGTCTCGATCGGAGCTCTCGGAACGAATCTCCGGCGGTGCACAGCCGAGTCGAGAAGAAGAGTCGTTGGCCAGCCGGTCGCGTTCATCATCGTGCCGCGGCGGTCGCTGTAGCCCTCGCTCCTCGGTATCGCCTCGGGGACGAAAGTGAAATACGTTACGAGATCCTTCTCGCGCGGCGAGACGGCGGCTCGGGAGGAGTAGGAAGCAGGGCCCGCGAGTTCGCGTCGCATGAGCGATACGTCGTGACTGCTCTCGATAATGGAAATTCCCCCTGTAGGTGGAGTGCACCGAGAGCCAAAGCTGCCGATCGGTGATTCCGACAGCGAACGAAGGTACAGAAACGGCGCGTCGATGAGGTCGAGAAGTCGTTCGAGTTCAACGATAAGATGATGAAAAATAAAGGAGGATAATGGAAGGGGGGGGGGACGAAATGCGGAATGAAGGCGCAAAGGGGGGCAGGTGGAGAGGACGGAAGAGGATAAGGAGCGAAAACCTCTCCTGCAGCTCGCGCCGGCGGGACGACGAACCGTCCTCGCTGCCGCCATATCCTTATTTACTTTTCATCCCCCGTCTCATTTTTCTACAATCTACTCGAGTAGACGGGTTCACCGGGCTTGCCACTCCGTCGCTCGGCTATCCGGGCTGGTGCTTTTGTTGCGGAAGCCTCGGCCGGGCCAGACTCACGGGGGTTCCTCCTTCTTTCTTGCCGTAGACCGTCAGCAGTGGGAAAACCACCCTTCGCGCGTTCATGCTCCAACTGCTTTTTCGCGAACTTTCCGTAAGCGACGGGATCCTTCTCCGTCACTGCTCGTCTCACTTTCGTTTTTTTTTTCTCTGAATTATATTCTATCCATCGTTGACGCCCCTGCAGCACGACCACCTTCCGTCGTCCAAAGGCCTCCCAGCCAATCCCTTGTAGCTTCACCTTTTTCAAGACCGTGGCGAACTCGGGGAATAATAACGCCAGTTTTTAAACTCTTGGTGAGACACGTAACTGTTCATCCTCTATTTTCAACCTTTCCGCGTTACACTTTGCTCCTTCCCGTGTCACTTACTTTTCTCTTTTTATTGCCACGTTTTTTTTCTCGCTTCTCGTTCGCACGAAGGTATATTTTTTTTTATCTCAACGCCTGTCGAGTCCGCAGTCACGTCTCAGGACTGTGCAGCCGCGCCCCGAGCCGGCAAAAATATCCGAGGGGGAGATACTTGACGCGCGCCCGCGAATTGGAGTACTACGTAGGATACTAATGCCGGTACTATTACTTGCGGAGCGTGCGGGAGTGCAATTGAGCTCGGAGGATAGAAATAAAATGGCGAGGGGGATGTAGTAATTCACGGGAGGATGCGAACAGCCCGGGAAGACGAGTTGGCTGGTCCGCCGAGTGCTATACTTTGCTGCACTGGAAAATACTGCCGCAGCTCGGTCGGTACGGCAGAGTGCGACGGGGCAAGGATGCATTGCAAGCGTTTAGCGCGAACTCTCCACCGAGGCTAACCGGCGGTACTCGAAAACATAAACGCAGCCCCAGCCCATTCCACACAACTTTCGGCGAGTTTCGGAACACCCTCCACAGGTTCAACATGTAGAATGTAGAACGCGCCCAACGTTTAGTACACGCGAGAAGAATTATTGTCACCGCTTTGCATCCAATTACCAACCTTATCGCGGCAAACAGCGAAATCCCTTCAAAACCTCATCGATTCCGCGCCGTGTCCAGACGCTGAGAACTGTCGATGCAGTCGCATACGTTCGACACTGCATAACAGAGATATCCCTCTAGATACTTTGAAATTGATTTTTTTTTTTTTTTCTTTAGCCGATACTTTATTTACTACCAGCAAACTAGCGACTTACTCTGGTTGGGTGCTTCGCGCTTTCGCTATGGAGTATTGAATTTAGAAACCGGAAACTTAGATTTTTAGAGATTTGCAGAAAATGCGTCACTTTCGTCTAATTTATCGACCGGGAGTACATCACTTCCGGTTTGAAAATCTAATTTTTCGACTGAAAGTGACGTCATACCGAAAATACGTCACATCCGGTTTGAAAATCTACACTGTAAAAAAATTTTGTTTGAAAATTAATGAACAGTATTGGAAGCTTTTTTACATAAACCGTTTCTGAAATTTCAAACACATGTGCGTTGCAACATGTGCGTTGCAATTTTACAATAAAATTTGTATTTGTCATTTTTGTAAATTTTGCAGCAAAAGATTAGTAATTTTAATGTCTGGTATTTTTGTTTTACAAGCAAAGTACATTAATGTTTAATTAATATGAGTAATGTCCGCAAATTTCAAGTTCCAGTACATTAGATTTTCAATTTATTTTTACAGTGTAATTTTTCGATTGAAAGTGACGTCATGCCGCAAATACGTCATTACCGATTTGAAAATCTCATTTATCGACATGAAATGACGTCCCATCGGAAATACTTTACTTCCGGTCGAAAAATGATATTTCCAAACGGAAGGGACGTGTTTCCGGTGTGTCCTCACTGCCGGTTCGCTTGTTCGGTGTCCCAGTACCAACGCTGCGTAAAGTGCAGTTTTACCATTACACCCACAGTCCCGATTTCCTAGGCTAATTTCTCGTATGCGCGGAGGGCAGAAATCTTTGAAATATTTCCCGTGCAGTTGGACGTCGACGTTATCGCATTCGCCGGGGACGTTGTCATCCGCAGCGCAGATACGTCTAATTTGTACAGGCTATATGCTCTATGGGTACGTGCACCCGTGGCATTCGTCGTTCACCACCAGCGGCGCGGCCGTAACGACGCAGTCACCGGAATTACGCTTGGTAATTAACGCGCACTCGTCCCAGCGTGGTCCCTCGAGGGCGCTGCAAAAAAGATGAATATAGAGGGAGCCCGCCAGTTAGGAGTAAGAGAGTCGAGCGCCGTAGCCGGCAAGATCCAGGGTAAAGGGTGCGGTGAAAAAAAAAAAAAAAATTAAAAAAATAGGATGGAAAACTACGAGCGAGCGTAAAAGGAAAATCCTGGAGAAAAATGTGTGGTAAAAAAAATGCATACCGGTTGGGGCAGCACACGTGCATAAAATGGATAATGTATGCGCGCGAGGCACGTACACAACCGCAGAGCGAGCCACCCCGTTCTCGCTGTACCAGACCGGAAGGAAGTTGATGATTGGCCCAATCACAATAATGTGTTTGTGGGAGGACCCAGGGTGAGGGGCAGTCAGGTGCGGTCGCGATAGACGCGAGAATATGGTTCGACTCGTTCCGCGTTGGCGATCGTGAGTTTCGTCGCGTGATAGCGCAAATATCTGTTACGTTTTGTGTACTATATAACATCGCTGAAAGTATAGCCGGGCTTCCTCTCTCTCGCGCAACCCGACGATAATCCACTGTGAGTCTGAAATATAGAACATAAATTTCGACCTATTCCACGCTGGTACCAGCACGAAATTTAATGCATCGATAAATTAGCATGCTAACGAGAGCGAGGGGTTGAGAGGAGAATGGGGACGTAGGCGGCGTTGCAACCGAGTCATCTCTCCCTCTGTCTCTGTTTCTCGCGCTCATCTCCACAGTCAAGCGGATATAATCCGATATACAGGGTGAGTCCAACTCAATGTAATATAAGGATGTCACATTGTTCAACCGCGCTATCAAAAGAGCAATGTAATGCGAGTACGTCGATTCTGCATTGCAAAGCCGTTTACACATTTGTGGTGGGATCAAAATTACATTTTCATATATGCAGTTGGGAATTTGGCGCATTCAGGCTGGACCGAACGTTCAGGCCATGATCGCGAGTCGCCCATGAAAATTTCCATGCCGTATCATCGGAACTGCTGGCATAAAAAGAAATGCGGTAAACACTCCGGAAAAGATTATGAGTTGATGAAAAAAAAAAAAAAAATAAGGTCGGTGGAAAAATTACTATATCCACCCATTTCTGCCGCACATCACAACGTGAGTCAATTTATGACCGAGGGCTTTTTTCTTAGGGTTTTTTTCAGGATTTCATCGGAGCGCCCGATATGACTTGAATGATCTTATTCATTAAGGAGGGAGTCTCGCTGCGCGCTGACTTCGCATAAGTTCGACAACAATAAGAAAAAATTGGAAGTACTTGATGGTGTAAAAATCTGAAAAAAATCATGTATACTAAAGGTACTGAGAAGATTAATTTTGCGTAATAATAATTGCAAAATGTTATTAACAAACTCATAAAAAAATTAATTGGTTAACAAATTACCCGACAACAAAACTTTTTTTTATGAAAATGATTCGTTTATTTTTCTGAATACGTATGAATTTTTTCAAATCTTTTAGTAATCGTTGATTTTTTTTAATAGAACAAAAATCAACGATTACTTAAAAATCTGAAAAAATTCATACGTATTCAGAAAAATAAACGAATCATTTTCATAAAAAAAAAGTT
>JAPYZD010003170.1:0-13734 GCA_030522725.1 Ichneumoninae sp. B BG-2022a
CGGTGAGAGAAAAAATAAACGCCATTTAAAGAAAAAAAAAAAAAAAAAAAAAAAAAAAACGGGAAGGAAAAAAATGATTGGTCAATTATTTATCGCGACGGATATTTATGAAATATTAATTTTCTCGGGGCGGTGGACGGTATAAAAGCGTTGTATATTTTACAAACTTATCTCGTTCGCCATGGTCCGCAATTACTTCCGTGTTACAATTTTACGATTTTTCTTCTGCCAAGGGATCGAGTTTTTTTCAAATTATAATAATTATAATGTAGACAAGAATATAAGACTGGATTTTTTTTACGCAAAATATTTTTAAAACTAATCAACGTCTCTTAACCGTGTAACGGGAGCTCGGTAAGGATGATTTTTTAGGTTCAAGAAATTTATCACGCTCATGTTTTTATTATTAAGTTTCATTGCGTTATCAAGATAGAATTACGCGGCTGAGCTCAGCGCTCAGCCGAGTAATTCTATCTTGCCATCGCGCTGTAATGTTAAAACATCGTGTAAATATGTTTACTGCTATACACTGGTCTTTCAGGGTTCCCGGTAATTATTTTTAAATCACAGCATCCGCCTGGCTCGCTTATAAATCACTTATAAATCCTACACAATATTTATACAATATTTATAAGAAAAAAAATTCGGCGCGTTACACGGTATAAAAGGGTTGTATATTTTACGAAAATTTCTCGTCCGCTAAGATCTACAATTTCTTTCGTGTTACAATTTTACGATCTTTTTTTCAAGGAACCGATTTTTAAAATAAAAATAATTGTACAGTAGACAATAAAACAATTGCGAATCTGTTTCGAAAGGAAGTATTTTAAATATTAATAAACCTCTTTTAACCGTGTAACATAATAATTTGACATCTTTTTCGATGGGAAATATTCTTAAAATTAATAAACCTCTATAAACCGTGTAACGCGAGCTCGTTCAGGATTATTTCTGCTCGAAGAAATTTATAACGCTGATGAATTTATTATTAAGTTTTATTGCATTGTTGAGCTCAGCCGAGTAATTCCATCTTGATATTGCGCTGTAATATTAAAGCATTGTGTAAATGTATAAGTATGTGTTTGCCGGTCTTTCAGGGTTCGGCGTAATGCTTTAAAAATCCCAGCATCCGCCCGGCAGGCGCAGTTATGAATCATTTCGCAACCTGAACGGAGAGTCTACCGCTGACCGTGGACACGTCGCCTCGGGGGCGCATTAATTATAATTTTAAGCGGGTTAGCGGAGCCGTGCGTTACGCTGAATTTATAGCGACGCGATAAGGCTGGAACTCTCGGCGAGTTACTTTTACTACGAGCGTTTTGCTTGCCCTTAATTTCTCGTCTTTCATTCGTACGATCTCGAATAAAAATTGACGGCTTTTATACATCGATCAGGTTGCCAATAAACTGCGACGTAATAAAGTATGGTGTGTCTGCTTGGACACTCACGCGGACACTTTCAGACACAGATAGATAGATAGCTCGAGAGATAGAATTTTATTGGAACCTGGGATAACTTCTTTAAGGGCGTAACGGAGTACTAGTAAAGAGTTATAGGCAGGCTGAATAAAGAGCAAGGGAGTAAGGGAGAGCGGGAAGCAACGAAGTTACACCGGATAAAAAGTAAAGTATAAATAAAACAAAAATAGACAGTAAAATGGGTACCAGTTTTGCTAAACTTACAAAAAAAAAGTCCATTTTCCGAAAATGTGTGTTCATTTCCAAAACGATTTGTTCTTTTTCCGAAAGTATTTGTTCATTTTACAAAAATGTCTATACATTTCAAAGGTATTTGTTCACATTAGAAAAATATTTGTCAATTTTATAAAAATGTTTGTTCATTTTACAAAAATGTTGGTTCATTTCCAAAAATGTTCGTGCATTTTACAAATATTTTTTGTAAAATTAGCAAGAAAATAATTGTGGACGTGTATGGACAAGAAACGATGGCAACCTATTTTACTGTGTACTCCGAGAATTACACACAAACTGACGCAGAGACTTACGCAGGGACTTACGTAGAGACTTACGGAGAGACTTACGAAGAGACGTACGGACAGATTTACGGAGAGTTACACAGAGGAAGTCACAGCGGGCCAAAAATTCGCTAGTTAATATTAAAGTGAGTAATATGGCCCGGTCTATATAGAATTTATTCACGTGCTAATGAAGCTGCATTCACCACCGGAAGTGCCAATGAAGGAATACTCACCACTTTCACCATATTTAAAATTCCTCGAGTATTTCGCATTTTTCTTTCTATGCCACGCAACGGACCAATTTTATATTTATTATCATTAATTACTTATCGTTATTGTTGCAATTAATTAGTGGCAATTTTTTCCTTTTTCAACGTAACGAGTCCCGAAGTCGTACAGGATAGCTCTCGCGCGAATGATTTTCTCATCGTACCTGCCACGATTCGATTCGACTGGACAGAGGGCACTCGAACAGGATCTGTTATCGACGCTCTTCTCGGAAGCTGGCGTATCCAATCAATGCCAGATACCCTTATCACCTCGAAAATCCCACCCTTCGCGCGCTCGTGTTTCGACGGTGAAGTCGACGTCAATGTTCGCCTCTGTACATATAGCTCTGTCAATAAAACCCGAATCGATAAACGTCCTGATCGTCCCGTCCAACGAAATCGTCCACAGTTCAGTTAAAAAAAAGCCCTCACCTATGCGAGAGAGAAGAAAAAACGAAAGGATTACATCCGCCCGGATTTGCCAAATTTCTTCTATTTTTTTCGTAAGACCCGTCCCGGAACTCCCGTCCCGGAACATTCATCTCTATCGCAGTTTAAGGCAGTCCTTGCGAATAGTGTTCACTTCGCATAAGTTTCAGAAAAAATAAAGGAAATTGCAAACACTTGTCCATGGTATACAAATCTGAAAAAAGCATTTTGAAGGTGCTGAAAAGATTAATTTTGCATAATAATAATTCCAAAATGTTATTAACGAATTGATGAAAAGTAAAATTGTTCAACAAATCTCCGGAAAACCTGGCTTTTTTTAAATGAAAATCGGTCGTTCATTTTTCTGAACACGTATAATTTTTTTCAGACTTTTATACCATCCAGAAGTGTCCGCAGTTCCCTCTCATTTCTCTGAAACTTATGCGAAGTGAACTCTATTCGCAAACACTACCTTAAGATAACTTCGAATTAACGTCGGCAAGAGCGAGAGCTAGACACGTATTTTGTAAGCAAATGAGTTCAGTTAAAACAAAAAAAAATGACCTTACGTATACGAAAGTGAAGAAAAAAACGAATGCATTACATCCTTCCGCATTCGCTGAATTTAACCTTTTTTCCCCTATGACAGACTTCCATCCCGGAACGATTCTTCTCTATCGTAGTTTAAAATAAGTTTGGATTAACGTGGCAAGAGCGAGAACGAGATACGCATCTTGTAACGGAATGAGAAAGATAGATCGAGAGAGTGGGAGAGGGGGGGGGGGGTGAGGGGACGAAGTTGAAAACCCCCGAGTTATCCCGTTGCGGCAGAGGGTATAATTCGCTTTTACGAGGCTCTGCCGTAGATTCGAGAGCACATAGACCGAAAAGCCCCGTTGCACTCTCTAGTCCCTTAGCAGACTCATCGAATTGCAACCCTATCGCAAGCTCGCCTCTCCACACGAATCCCAACTATAATTGCGTCTACTTTGTGCTTCCAGGTTCACCACTCCTCGGAGCCTCGTCGCCATTTGGCTGCTAGCCACATGCGTCGGTAAGTACACTTGTTTCTCTCGTATCCTCGCACTATCCATGTCCACCGTCTGTACATCATTATGCGTGTCTATGTGGCCACCGTCGCTCCCTCCGCTTTACGAACTGTTCCAAATCTCAGCATATTCGCTATACCTTAAACAATAATAATGATAATAATAATAATAATGAAAAATAACCAACAATAAATCAACTGCAAAAAATATATTGCTAACGTTCATTACACAGTAAAATTGGTTTATACATTTAATAAGCCTTTTTGTCCCAAAACATCTGTAAACTTGTTCGCGTTAATATTACCACAAAATTATGTGGAAAATTTACAAACATTTTTATTTCTTTGTGGACAAGAAATGTTGGTATTATTGATGATATTTTTACTGTTCAGATTCCATCGATTCTTACGAAAATGGTATAGATCGGTCGACGAATTTTCTGAATTTTCTGAATAGTAAATAGTAATAAATAAATAAGTGGGCCGAAGGTCCCAGGTCGTTGGTCTTTTGCCAACGTGTAAAATCATCATCAGCTATAATATCAATAAATGAAGATTATTAATATTATAGCTGATTCATCTCAGCATATTCGCCATACCTTAAACAATAATAATGATAATAATAATAATGAAAAATAACCAACAACAAATCAACTGCAAAAAATATATTGCTAATGTTTATTACACAGTAAAATTGGTTAGTACATTTAACAAGTCTTTTTGTCCCAAAACATCTGCAAACTTGTTCGCGTTAATATTACCACAAAATTGTGTGTAAAATTTACAAACATTTTTATTTCTTTGTGGACAAGAAACGTTGGTGTTATTGATGATATTTTTACTGTTCGGATTCCATCGATTCTTACGAAAATTGTATAGATCGGTCGACGAATTTTCTGAATTTTCTGAATAATAAATAGTAATAAATAAGTGGGCCGAAGGACCCAGGTCGTTGGCCTTTTGCCAAGGTGTAAAATGATCATCAGCTATAATATTAAGACAAGAAGATTAACTGTACGAATATTATCATATGCAGTAAATCGCTTTTACTCCTGCCAAATTAAATAAATGAAAATTATAATAGCAAGTAATCGAAAAAACTTATGTCGTATCGGTTGCTCGGATCTACAGTTGGGATTTTTCGTTTCAATTCTTGCAGGTGTTATCTCAATCCCGTCTCGTCTTTTCGGAAACCGACAGAGGCATTCGTGCACGTCCGCTCGTGTCCCGTCTCCTGGACAATGTGACGCCGGTGCGTCGTTATCAGTCACGATCTCCGCGGTCATAAATTTTTGTTCCCTCGAGCGTGCTCCCGACGTCGGGCAAGTGTACCCTTCGCTCGTTGCGAAGGTAGCGCAGCGATAGGGGATGCTTGCTCGGAATTTGCTCGACACCGTTAGCGTCATCGCGAATACTGTTTCCTGTCGACGCGGTTAACACCGCTGCAGCACACTTATCTCGGACGCTGCGGCAGCCACAGAGGGAAAAAAAATTATGGAGGCCACTTGGCGCCCGGTATCGCGGATCTCATCCCTACCACCGAATAAATTCCACGCGCTCTATTTTTCACCCTTTAGAAAGAGGCCGATGTGTTTTTCCTCCGTCTTCCTCCTCATTCTTATCTCTCCGCGCCGTGGCCTACATGCGGTTTGCCCTCGTGTAACTGCCGACGATTCATTCGAGAAATTGAGCGAACGCGCCAGCACCGATCACGAAAATTACGGTTCATCGGGAATGCCATTGTCAAGCGCATTCACTTCCGGTTCGTTTTCTTTTCGCTTCTCACGGATATCTCTCGGCGCCGACGGGCGTGGTTTTCGAGGTTGCGAGAACAGTCTCTTCCACGCGAAGTTTGTATTCACTG
Source organism: Ichneumoninae sp. B BG-2022a (assembly GCA_030522725.1). Lineage (NCBI taxonomy): Eukaryota > Metazoa > Arthropoda > Insecta > Hymenoptera > Ichneumonidae > Ichneumoninae sp. B BG-2022a. The sequence goes on from JAPYZD010003170.1 coordinate 5,589, forward strand.
CAGAGTCTACGATCGGCTCTCGTAAGAAATTGCGAACAGAAAAGAAGTCAAAAAATTATGATTTTTTTTTTAAATGATACATTTCTTTAAAATGACAAATTTCTTTACAATTATAGATTTCTTTGAAATTATAAATTTTTTTTTTTTACAAATTCTACATCTTTTCTTCAATTCCGCAATGTTTAAAAATTATGTGTTGAATGAAAATGATATAGTGAGCATTGTTCTACTGATCTAACGGTTTTCAATGGATTTGCGAAAATTCCACACTCATTTTGTTCGATTCGACGATACAAAATATTTCGAGCTCGTACCGCAGCTGCAAACTCTCGGGTGCACGAGTGTATCTCAACGGTAGCGGGGAGTTTGGAGCGATGAGCGATAAAGCGAGGAATCCGCGTGGTTGCCAATGAGCGGCAAAGGGGCATAAACGAGAGATAAAGAGAAAGGGGAAAAGCGAAAGTGGCGGAGAGTTTTGCGGCGGAGAGGATTGCTGGCCGAGGTACAGTGGCGGAGAGGCGTTTCCTTTTCCCCGGCTAGGAGGAACCGGAAGTGCTGCATCGCCGGTACCCTCGCGGTATCTCGGCGGGGCGAAGGAGAGAGAGAGAGAGAAATACAGAGAATGAGAGACCGAGAAAGAGGCGCTTTGTCGAAGGATCCAGAGAAACGCTTTTGCCGTGGAAAACGGACGATCCTTGAAACTGGATGAAAATCGTTTCCTCACCACCGGCTTATGCCGATGTTCTAATACTCCACCGAACAACATATAGTGTGTGTGTATATATATATATAGTGTATATATATAGAACATACAGATTAAAAAAGGTTTGTACTTGTAACTACCTTTTTTGTACCAAAACGTCTGCAAACTTGTGAAAATTACAAAAAAAATGTTCAAAGTTACACAATATTTGTGAAATTACCAAAAAAAGTTGGTAAAATTACAAAAAATATTTGTGTGGTTACAATTTTTTTTTGTACGATTACAAAACATATTTGTGTGGTTACAATTTTTTTTTGTACGATTACAAAACATATTTGTAGAATTAACAACTGTTTTTTGGGAAATTAGCAAGAATAAACAATCCTGGACGACAAAAGTTGGTATTTATTTTACTGTGTATACATGTAGACACAGTATGAGGGTTGATAATGGGGACGACGGAGTCACTCCCAGGGACAGGGGATCACTGATTATTGGGAAAGGGGGATTGTCGAAACAGGGGATTATCCACGAAGTATTGGCTATACATTTTTTAATTTCTACAGAGCAATATCTATAGTGCGCATAGATACAGCTTTTGACCACGAGTGAGGTAAAAGCTGGACACTTTCCACAAATTGTTCGTCCACTATACCTCTCCTCCATTACCTGACGATTACCCCCATCGTCCTTCGGGAGCTTTAATTTCATAGCTCGCACGTAGTTTCGCCGTAGGCGCACGGGCAGCGCTCCCGACTCCAGCCCTTTAATTGAATTAATTTCTGCCGCAAAGAAAACGGTGTCTGGGGGACGGCTCCGAATTGAAATTACCGAGAATTGATAGACCCAGAGGATCTAAACTCGGAGTTTCATAGCTACATCTCTAATTTTACATATGAAATTTCAAACATATATATACATGTATATATATTGTCTCATGTCGTCTCCACATTCGTTACAATGTACACCTATATTTCGCACCCATATTATTTCCGTCGCACTCACAAAAATAATTTACTTGACTGTTGCCTCGCAAATAAATATTAATTTAATTTAAATAGATATCTATTTAAATCAAATGAATATTTATTTGCAGTTGCCCGACAAATAAATTACGGAGAGATAAAATTTATCAGAAAAAAAAAAAAAAAAAATAGTATAGTGTCGAAAAATGGCCCCACGTCACAGTTCCCCACTAGCCCCAGCGATAATTCCTTCGCCGATGGATCCGGGCTCCACCCACTCAGCATTTAATTAAACACGCGCGACTAATTAAAATTAAATTAAATTCGATATTCCCGAAGCTCGAAAGTAAAATGTTCTACCGGTAGTGTTCGAAGGCCCCCCGATCGTTAAACTTCTACACAGCAGCCGTCGCGGACCCGACTGCGCCCCGGAGGCGAATCTAGCGCGATTACAAAAAAAAAAAAAAAAAAAATTAAATTTGAACCTTTACAGTTTCAAAGTTTACAGTTTACAGTTTTCTCTCAGCCCGTTATTAATCCGCGCTCCGCAGCAGGCTGCGACGCTAGCGGCGCGTCTTCGGAGGGAAGCAACATCCGGCTTTCCATTAGGGTGCGTAAAGCTGACGTTAATTTTATTCGCGGACGGCTCTCGCGAGGTAAGAACCTTGCGTTTCGTTATTAGAGGGAAGTGCCTCGCGCTTCTCAGAGGCATCCTTGCATCTGATCGCAAAGGGGAACAACCGGATATAAGCGTCTCGGTTACCATGACGAAGCTGCTTGCTCCTGGATTTGCTACACCGATTCTCCAGCCTTTCGCTATCGAGAGGGAGAGACGGGGGTGAGCGAGTGAGTTCTTGGTCGCTGGTGCGGCGTCTTGCGTCTCACCCGACGTAGGAGACCCTGAGAGAGTTCGAGGTATCGATCCTCTCTGGGCTAAGGCTCAGGGGTGCTGCTGCTGCTGCTGCTGCTTCTGCCGGTCGCGTGCTGCTGCACAGAGACACGGGAGCACAATGCACCCCGCACTGTCTATATATCACACCCTCGGGGTCTACTGCGATGCAAACGAGGCGGTGGATATACATAATAGACACTTTATATTTTACCTCGGCGAGTCCGTCAAGACCCGTCGCTCTTGTTGACGGGCAAAAAAAAAATAGTTTCTCACGGGATTATTAATTCGTGACGGGGATTGTATTTTTGATTAGCGCGCGATTCAGTTTCAATCATCCGCCATTGTTATCCGTGAAGCTGGTTTGGTCCGGACGAACTTTCGGGGGGCCAAACGCTGCAGCTTTTGGCTGAAGTGACTTTCGGATGTATTTATAATAATTGCAGATTTTTTTTTTTTTTTTTTTGGGGCAAAGTGAAGGATTTTTTTTTGAAGAACTCATTTTTTTTGCTGTAATGTACCGTCCAGCTTTGAAGACGATCCGCAAGTTATATGTCCCGTTGTAATTAAATGAATTATCCGGTTATCCGCTTCTGTGTGGTTCATCTCGCGTTTCTCGTCAGAATATCCGGGTATAATCTCGCGTTATGGTGGTTGTTATCCAAGTCGGGTTCTGGCTGAAGGGATATCTGCACTAACATTTACCGGGGCCACTCGTGAGGTGAATAAACAATAATAAATAAACACGGTGATATTGAACGTACACAGAAAAATAGGGACCAGCGTTTCTTGTCCGCAAACTTACACAATTCTGTTGTCGCTAATTTTACAAAATCATATTTTCGTCATTTTATAAAAATGTTTCATAATCTGGAAAATATATGTTTTGTACAATTAAGAAGAAAAGGTGGACAAGAAGGTTCGTTAAAAGTACAAATCTTTTTTACTGTGTAGTCTAGTAAGTGGATGGTTGCTCGGATGATAAAAACTCCTCGAGTATCCAAAATCTTCTGTAGCGCTTTAAAATGCACAGCTGCAATAAAAATTTGTAAACAAATCCCGAGTAACATTGTAATGCGGCATTCCGCATTACAATGGTACTGGTTCAGATTGTGCAAGATGTTGACCTTCCCCTCCACCAGGTGCGGTCAACAATTTCTATCCATTTCTATCCAAGCTAATTGTTTCGAGTCTGAGCTAAAAAAATGTCGGTAAATTTCGGTGCAGATCCCTTCAGTCCGATCCCCGTAATCAAAGCAGTAAAAAATATTTGTGCTTTTAATAATCTTTTTCCCCGCAAAAGTCCACAATTATTTTCTTGCTAATTTGACAAGAAAGAAATAACTGCAAAATGTACAAACACTTTTGCAAAATAGGCAATATTTGTGTAAAGTGCACAATATTTTTGTAAGACGCTTTGTAAAATGCATCTTACAAAAATGTTTTCTTTTTGGTCAAAGTAAAAAGAAAAGAATTTTACCAATTCTAGGTACCAATTTTAGTGTTTACCCAAGTTCGGTCACCGATTTCCCTAAAACTCCTCGGTAACATGTTCGCCCTAAGGGCACAGCACCGAGACGATACGTACGTACCATGTATTGCCATAGACACCAGAATCGCACAGAGCAGTGTTAAATCAGCATGCGGAACTCAGTTCGCTCGTTGACGTCTGCGGGGGCTTTCTATACGTACATGTTAACCGTTCAACGAGTTTCCGATAATGCCGGATGCAACCGGGCGTATTACTGGATAATGCGTTCTCCACGTTTAATATAGGAGCTGCGGTTCGAACTACCCTCCCCCTCCCCCCGCCTCTCTGTCTCGCGGATCTTTTGATTCCTTCGCATGACCGGAAGTCGATCGATCTTCGACGTATCTCGCTTCGACACACGCGCTTCCATGACCTCTGCGCTTTCATACGTGTATGTGCCATCGGTTTATATTATTTCCGATCGCTCCACCTTCTCAACACCGTAAAGATACATAGTAAATTTAATGCACTGGAAACTGAAATTTGCTTACATTACCTACATTAATTGAACATTAAAATGCTTCTTCGTAAAATTGAAATACGAGATAATAAATTAAAAAATCTTTTGTCTAAAATTTACGAAAATGTTACTTAAGAATAAAGGCTTTATTGTAAAATCTCAAAGCTCATGTGTTCGGAATTTCAAAAACAGTCCAATTAAAAAAAGCTTCCAATCCCGTTAATTAATTCTCGACAACAATGTTGTTACAGTGACTTTTTTTTAGACTGTAATATAATATAATAATATAATAAATTGTGTATTTAGTGTACCGGAGCTTACAATTTGCTAACATTAATGTCCTTTTTCGAGAATTAAAATACCAGATTTTTATAAAAAATCTTTTGCCCAAAGAAAAATTACTGTAAAATTACAAAGCACATGTCTTTGAAATTTCCGAAGCAGTTTATGTAAGAAAGCTTGCAATGACATTAAAGAATCCTGAAACCAATTTTTTTACACTGTACACATATGTACACACATAAAGCGTAGCGTAAGCTTAGTGCCATAACGCCATATGGGCTGCGCCCAAGCATAGTCTTGTGTGCCTTTCTGGCACTGGACCATCGATACCCACCTCGATTATTGTCCTCGCCTCTGATACGTAAGCGCCGATTATGTATGTATCGAACCCGGCGCAGACACGATGTATGTTATATCGTCGGCAATGTCATGTCCAATCTGCATATATATCGCTATTGGTTCTTTACATTATGTACGATGTACGTCGTGCTGTACATGTATCTATCGATCTCTCCATCATTTTCACGCACTCACCCCCCCCCCTCCCCCCTCCCCACACAAATCGCGCAGACCCCGCCACCCTGTTTTATCGACCGAGCTTGCGTTTCGTCTCCTCGCTGCCCTTGCACTCTCATCCCTCTGCAGTTCTACCACGCTGTACGGTACATTACACATGCATGTGTGCCGGATACATACATGTACGGGCATATATGCGGGTGTACATCGGACCGAACTGCAATCTCGATTCGCCCGAGTTACTTTGACCAATTTCGATGTTCGAATTGCGGCGTCACTCTCGCGAAATAATTAGCTATTCGATTCTGACGTGGACTTGTTCGGGATAATTAACTGAAACGGGCACCGTCGAACCCGTTTCGGACTGTGTAAATTTCCGTCGTGTCAAAAAACGGGGAGACGATAATTAAAACCCGCCGATATTGGCCTCGCGACAATTGGCACCTGACGTTGGTCGTTGACGAGAGAGGATTAAGCGCCCTGATGCACAGAGTACGCTAGAAGAAGCCGCAAGGGACCGCGGAAGTACACAAAAACCTGCGACGTAATTTTTTTATTATTTTGCACAAATTTTCGAAGATGTTTGGGGAGGCAATTTTCCTTGGAAGCGAATTTTCGCGTGCACGACACAAAAATAATTCGTCAAACCGTAATAGGAAGTTTCGTAAAAATAATTGTTAATATATAAAATTGTCTTATTATTTGCCGTGTCGTTAACAATTTTGGTTTGTCGTTTCGTTTTTAAAACTAGAGCCCGATGGTGCGGACGAAACAAAATTAACAAAAATATAAATACAAAAAATGGTCCATGTTTGTGGGGAATAAGTTGTAAAGAGTACAAACGTTTTTACTGGGTGGGAACAGCTTGCAATAGCGAAGTATTTGTGATCCCATTCTACCGTGCCAGTTATCCTTATCTCAGTTGGTTTCCTCGTATTCTTGGATTGGGTTATCGCTGTAGCGTGGCATTACCTCCGTTCGGTCGTTCCCTATTTCGCTTCAGAAGTAGGCTTCTTGACATTTTCCCTCCCGGTTAGTTTTCTCGCCAATCTTCGCTATTGCGTTTTGTCCCAAACCTTTTTACGATCTTGCGGTGATCTCTCATAGATTTATGTTATATTTTATTTTTTATTTTTTTCTGTTCTTTATTTTATTAGGTACGTCTTTGTCGATTTTCCCCTCGTCTTGTAATTGGACTTAGCCCGCTTTTACATATCAATAAATAAACAAATAAAAACATTTTTTATTTTTACTCCTGTCTCTAAAATTTCATATTATTATCGCAGGCAAACGTGCATTTTTTTTTAATCAATCTTCTATTCCGAAGCTTTCGTCTTTTTAAGCATTCGTCGCTCCAATCTTGTTTGATTAAAAAAAAATCATTTATTTATTTATAATTGCGTTTAAACGTGAAAAGCCTAGTTAGTTCGGGGAGTCTCTGCGATTGCATAGTCAAACAGAGTATTCGAGCGAGAGTGTAGTGCAAACCTCGATGGGTTCTCTTCGTTACTGCAGCTACCGGTCCGGGAAAGCTCCCTTCACTCCCGCGTCCCGACGGCAGATTTAAACTCGTCGGTAAACCGGCTCCTGATTGCGCGAAAGAGACTCGGCCCACTGCCTTTCGGCATGTCTGACCGACGCAGCTTTTTTCACTTACAACGCTCCATTCACTTACCAGCTCTGCCTCTCTATTCTTTCATTAATTAATTTTCTTTTTCCTTCTCCAACAACCCCATCCGGCCGTCCCCCCTTTCATCAAAATAAAAATATTTCGTACCACGGTTCGCTCTTAATACCTCAATTCGTACAAGATTAATGCCTCCATTAATTCCCCATACATCATCGCCGTTTTGCCCAATCCCGAAAAACATTCCAGTTCGACATAATAACACTCTTTCGTATTTCCAATTTCCGGCGAAGCATAAAAAAAACAAAATAATAATAATATAACGACCCGAGGAAATTCGAACGAGTTTTTGGTCGTTCGGTCGAACGGTTATTGTGCAGATCGCGCGGAAGAATGGTATGGCTTCGTTTCTATCTCCACCGCGCTCCTCCGCTGTAAACTGACCGGCTTTATTGTGGCAATCGTAGTAAGCCGGTCTGCACCGACTGACCCAGTGTAATTCCACCCTTTCGACGATTATACGTACGACATCAACGTAGCAATACTCGAATACTGCTTCCTCGATATTCAAGCCCCCCTTTTTTATTTCATTGAATTCGATTCTCCTCGATGACCCCGCTGGGGTTAACATTGCTTTTCTCATTCGGTAGCGAGTTTTTTTTTTTGCTGTATTGACTCCTTTGATTTTACAGCCTCGGGGTAAATTCCGCGGTGTATTGGACTTCCATCTATGTTCTATCTGTGTCAATCGCTTTTTTTCTCTGACGTGTTTTTCCATCGACTGTCCGATTGCGAGGGGCGAAACCGCGTTCATAGACGCGCCAAAGCCCGGCGCTTGGATGATCGATGCGGTTTCCTGACGAAGTCGCAGGAGGTCTGATATTAGCTAGTGGCTTGTGTGATTCTTATTTATCTCTGTGCGGTGATGTCGGTTCTGTGGCAATTGTCGTAAGCCGCTCTACACTGATTGACCGTCTGTACTTCCACTCTCTAGAGGATTATACGTACGAGCTCAATGTATAAATATCCGAAAACTGCTGCTTCCTCGATAGTCCCCCCCCCCCCCCCCCCTCTCTTTTTAAGGTAGTACTAGCGCAATGACTGACGCCGCCTAAGTTTGAGAGGAATAAAAGAGAATTACAAACACTTCTCGATCGGATAAAAATCTGAAAA